>CAJOBZ010000027.1:600000-860000 GCA_905332375.1 Pieris macdunnoughi
ATATACAAAGACTATTTTACGGATCATTAAAATCACAAATTATATTTCTCTTTTATGGCTGAACAAACAAAACCTTTCAAATATACAACTTTGTACATATTTGCAATTTACAACTATCATAAATGTTTGAGAGAAAAGTTATAAGTTCGGTTGTATAGTTATTAAGTACTTAGTATTGGAAATAGATAAAATAAACGTAGATCGCATACAATTTCATACATCTACGATTATTCTATACGTGCATGTCATTGATATTTTTTTTCAATGAATGACGGCTATAAACACCTTACGGCCTCACACAGGCTTTCATTAAATTATCAATAAAATAACCAATTTTTATAATACTTACTAGCTGACCCGGCAAACGTCGTTTTGATATGTATATTATTTCTAGGAAACATTTTTTTAGTTCAATAAAAATAAGTATCTACTATAATAAAAAATAGGGGTTGAACGTAGAGTAATGAAAATCACGGGTTGTATGTATTTTTGTATGCTGTATCATAAAAAAAAGTTTTGACTAAAAAATAAAAATAAAAATTGTAGGGTGGGACCACCCCTAACATTTAGGGGGATGAAAAATAGATGTAGTCCGTTTCTCAGACTTACTGAATATGCATAAAAAATTTCATAAGAATCGGTCGTTTCGGAGAAGTATGGCAATGAACATTGTGACACGAGAACTTAATATATTAGAGATAAAATATATTCTATATTATTTATATAATGTATTCCATCAAGATTATTTATGTTTCTGTAAGTTGATTAATAAATAAAGAACGACGCAACTCAGCAAAGAAATTAAGTATCCGATTTATAGAAGCATCAGGTTCTTCACTCATATGAACAATTCGGATTATCAGTGTTGAAGAAATGGAAGTTCTTTGTAAAAGCAAAGAAGTTTTCATAACATTGCATGTTTATTAAAACATTATTAGAAAGCAAATCGGTACTAATACGGCAAATTTAAAATTATAGTCATTAGGGCCATCTACATTATCATTTATTGAGACCATGCAAAATTGAATTAGGTACACATATTAAACAGGGTAATTTACGATTCAGTTATTAGTATTTGCTCTCTTGCATTATTCAAAACGTTTAACCAAATACAGGGTTGGAATAGCTAACCTTCTGGGGTCATTCACCCTGAGATTCATAGTCAAAACTTAGCGCGAAGAATGATTTCCGTACATCAATAATCTATTGGGTTTTTATTTACGGGATTCAAGTCTTGATTGTAATCTCGCCGTAAGTGTTACGATGCCTGGTGGTTAAACGAAATATATTTTATGAAGACTGGACAGTTTCTATAAAGAAACAAAAATTTTTGTGTGAATTAGCGTTAATTAAATATAAAAATGTGGTAAATAGTGAAAGCTTTTATTATAATAAATATATTATATAGTACTGTAATTGTACATGAAGCTTCCTCGTAAAATGTATTTTTCTACAGCAATATAAACAATTGTGTATGTCGTGTTGAGTTCAGCGGCATTTCCTACACTTTCTCTGTTGCTCATGTTATTACTACACAGTATGTTGTCACATGGGCAATTTGACAATTAACCACGATTGTTAGTTAATTACTTCCAGGTTCAGATTATCTGGACATTACTAATCGAAAATATGGTGCATTCCTAATTGTAGATTTATAACAGTACAAATTAATTAATATTATTTATATTAATAATAGATAATTAATCTTGGAAACTTTTTACCGCTTTTAAAACAGACTTTTGAATTATTTGACTAAAAGTGAAAACAATTACAGGAACCAGTCGCGCCTGTAGAAGAACCTCAGGAGGAAGACAAAGCTTTAAGGTAAGAGACGTACTAAGCATTAATAAGTTTATTGATATCTGGCTAGTGAAGAATAGTTTTCATCTGTTTTAAAACCCTAAAAAAAACAACTAAAAATAAACCGGTCAATAACTACACAATTTAATGTTATTACATATATTCATATTAATAGCATTAAACACGACATTTCATATTAGATTGAATTCGTATCTTAAAGCTTTTCAAATCACCAACAGCTGCTGAAAGGGTAATTGGCTCGGTCGGGTGCCTTCTGCGTTGATTCAAATGTTTATAGGCAATTTAGAGAGGAAAAGAAAAGAATAAAACATCAGTTAAATGCTTACTTAATTGAGGTTATTAACCTTATAGTATGTTATTTAATTTTAGATTTTTTTGCAAAACTTGACTGAAAAAGATGCCCTTTAAATTTGAATTGAAATTGAAAAATTTTAAATTTCTTAAATCAATTATAGGAATATTTTGTTTGATGTAACAAATTTTAGCTTATCTACTTGATTTATGATTAATATTATATATATAAAGATCATGTACAACAATAGAAGTTTATATTATTAGAAAATTGCCAATAATATAATTTATAAAAATTAACCACACGTGTGACTTTTGAACTTATTAGATCGTCATTTGTATTAATTGTTTTTCACTTTCCTAACAGAGATGAACGATATCGCCCAGGACAAGTAATCTCGCTTAACGCTCAGGAACTCATTGACCTCCAACCAGAGAGAAAAGCCCCTACAACTAGCCAGCACCTGCAGCAACTGTACGTTCCACAACAAGATCAGAAGCAGAGTCTGCAGCAGTTTTACTATGTCGACCCTCAAACACAGCGGCAGGTATGTCGTCCTATTTATTAGTAATTATTCGGTTAGTGCTATAATAATATTGATATAATAAAAATATAGTCTTTATTTTCCGAAACTCTGTGATTCTTTAATATATTTTCACTAAAGTATATCTCGGAGGTCGGTGTGCCTCTTGGCAAAGGCTTTCGCTAACCCTTTCCACAGTTCTCTATCCTTTGCCACTGTTGTTAGAAGTTGAAAAACGCATCTTTTGCGTTTTTCGTCCCTACCATTCCGTAAATATTTTGCTCCATTTTTATGGGAGCTCCGTAGCATATCGCCCGTCCATCTTCATTTCATTGGTCTATCCTAGTGAGAATGTCTGTCACACCTGTTCCAGATCTTATGTCTGTGTTTCTTTGCTTGTCTAATTTTCTTATTCTCATCATGTTTTTTCTTAATAATATGGATAGTTCTATATTATGTTACGAATACTACACAAACCACGGCTTCGCTTCTTTAAGAACAATATATTGTAGTTCTTCTGTTCAGAAATCTGAAATTTACATAAAATATTACTTTTCAGCAGCTACAACAGGTGGTGCCACCATCACACGCAGTGATTGCCAGACCAAACTATTCAACCAACGGTGGAGAAGCATCCGTAGGTGTTGCTCTTTCTGTGAGTGACACGGGTTCCAACTCAGCTGAGGCATATGGACAGGATCTCTTGGCTCTTTTGGGTCATCCCATTCGATCTCAGGCTTATCAGACACAGGCGCCACCTGTCCAGACTCAGGCTCCTCAATACCAACAGGTAAAAATAAATTGATAAAGATAACCATTAAGACCAATATTATTTTATTTAGCAGATTCGGTTCATAATTACACAAGTTGCAATGTGTTTGTAAACAATCAAAATGTAATTTCTATTTGCATTCATATTAATTTTATCTGGAAGTTAATCTATCAGAAATTATATTAACTCGGTTACTTTTGTTTTAGATCGAACAATACATTACGAAACCAAGCAAAAAGGCTACAAAGCTTCGCCCTAAAATCCACGTCGCTCCCCAACCAACAATAGCGCCTCAACAGTACCTGATTGAAACGACAAACGTACAGCAACAGCAACCTCTTCAACAGCAATACCATCCTCAACAACGTGTCCCACAGACTCTCCGCTATGTGACTTTACAACCTCAAGCGTTGCAGGCTCAGCAAGCCGTTCAGCAACCATCATACGAACGACCGGAAACCCAAGGCCTTAAAGTAGTTCCAGCTCCAAACCTCCAAAATCTTAACCCATACCGCTCCCCACAGTACCAACAGGAAAACACACCGAAACAATTTAGAATCCTCGATACTCCAAGATTTAGACAAGAACAACCACGTGTATTAAACGACAGACCTATTGCATATCTGAAACGCTTTCCAGAACCAGAAAAAGGTCATCCCAATGTAGAACAGTCCCTCCAAGAAAGCCTTTCAATCCAGCGACCAGTACAACCTGAACAATATTACTACCGATCAGTTTATAGACCGAACGAAGGACGAAGGTATGAGGTTACCTCTAAGGAACAACCTCGAGTTATCGAAGCAACGAAAGCTCCCCTCTCGGCTATTTATGTAAGCAAGAATATTGCTCCTAAGAAGACAATCAGACCAGTGATAAGATATGAACAGCCCAAGCCCGAGCAGTTAAGAGAGCAACCGCACAGAATTGAACAAGCTTCAAGTTCAGAGCAGGTTCATTTTCAACAGGGGCATCAGGATGAGCAAAGGCCACAGCTACCTCCTCCAAAGAACAACAAAGCATATACTCCCGAAGAATTTGCTGGTTTGATAGCTGCGGGTTATGCTGTAACTCCAATACCAGTAGGACATGAAACACCGACTCAACCACAACAGCAGGCTCAATCAAGATCTTTGGGTGAACCTATTTATCACCGTAGAGCTTACTACAATAGACGCAACCAATATCTCCCTTTACGAGGAGACGACGCACCCTGAACAAATGAACCGTGATGTACTAATTTAGATATAATTTCTAGCAATAAATAATTATAGTAAATTGTTTTTTATTTATCCTTACAATGGAAATGTGTATCATAAGATATACTGAGATTCGTTACTGATACAGAAAGACACTAAAACCATTAGTTCATAATCTGGAGCTGTACAGCCGATTCAACTTTGTCTTGCTAGAGCTTTTGCTGAATATCATACAATAATCAGTCTGTCTTATAGCTTTCCTAACGTTTCATAATATTATAATATAGTTATTGTTATGTATATAAGTACTAAATCCTTTTTATGAAACTGTAGCACAAATGAGAAAGAGACAGGATGCATTATTATCACGTCTTAAAATCCTCATCATTTAGTTCTTCTTATTAGTGAATCTTTGATACCTAGGTCTAAGCCGTAAGCTTAAAAATCACAAGTTTAAAAGCAACTAAGAAATTAAAAAGCGAGCGAGCTAATTTTCCGCTCCACACGGCTTACTTGAGACTTCGTAGGTAATAAAAGTAATTGCATCAGTGTCTTTGAGAACGTCGGAAATTCAATTACTAGAGGAGTGGAAACATAGTATCTTTCTTATTAAAATCTTTAATGGGTTTGTAATAATGAAAATAATTATTGGAATAGGAAGCAAGACTTAATCTTAAATCTAGTTAAATATTTAACTATTAAAATAATCTTATATTTTTATAACTGCCCTGCGATTCTGTAACTCACTTTTCGAACTCACACAGCGGTTTTCGCATCGGCGGTCGCTCTCAAATCAGTCGTGAAGCAGTCATTTTATGATTTGGCATTCTGAAAAGGTGGGAGCTTGTAGTTTATTGTTTATCAGATTTTAATATTTAATAAATTGAGTTATTTAAATTTTAAAACCATTATTAGGATTGCCAACATTGCGTAAGGTCAACAATTAGGATGGACATACATTATATAAACCAACTTTAGAAAATAATATATATTTGTATGAAACTACATCTCTTAACAGTGTATACTTACTTCTTCCAATAGCTCAAAAATCTTCAGGGTGGATTACAAGCTTCTTGGAGTGACCTCGCGTCATTTAAGATCTGACGATTTATCCATGGATCGACTACTACCTCACATTTCAAGGTTTCTTCAAATTGGAGAGTAATGACAGAGACACAGCATATAACTGTGCTGTGAGCAGTTTCAAAACGTTATGTACAGCTTATGAAACTAAACACAAAATAAAACTAATAACGAAAAACTGTAAAATCTACCAATTTATGTATTCGGACAAATTAAACTCCAAGACTTAAACAATATTATGCGGCGGAATTCATAGAATGTTGTGTGAATTGTTCTAAGGAATTATGAGAATTAATCTATGATGTGGTATGCTCTGTACGGGTATTAAGGGTCTTGTCTTGTGTAAGTAAGCTTTTACCCACAAGTTTAATTAATATTATTTACAATTTTATAATTAATACATTTTCAATATTGACAACGCTACTACGCCCTCTGGTCTAGTGTGCATTGGGCATCCGAAAAAAGTATAATCCTCCACTAACATGGGCGTATATGGGCTGCGGTAGCGACCTTTTATGGCTGTTCCGTTGGCTCGTTTGCCCCTCTATCTTACAAAAATCACTTCACATAGTAATAAAACAATTGTTTTCAAACCCATACAAATGTACTTACGAATAATATCAATACAGCATAATTAGTCGGTTTGTGACATTCAAAGGTTTATATTTAATCAACTTTACACTAAAAATATGCTTAATAATAAAAGCAGTTTTCTATAAAAACTCTTAACAAAAACCTTAAACTATCTATGTACAATAGCTTCTTGTTCATGTTATGATGAGTTCCAAATCTTTATAAATAATCCATATATCTAAATAAAAAAGATTTTTTAACTACACATTATTTGCGAACCTATTAAATCAAGAGTAGTGTTCGTCTAGTGGTTTCAGCGTGCGACTCTCATCCTAAGGTCGTAGGTTCGATTTCCGACTGTGCACCAAACTTTCTATGTGCGCATTTAACATTCGCTCGGAAGGTGAAGGAAAACATCGTGGGCAAACCAGCTTGCCTTAGACCCAAAAAGTCTACGGCGTGTGTCAGGCACAGAAGGCCGATCACCTACTTGCCTATTAGTTGACAAATGATCATGAAACAGATACAGAAATCTGAGGCCCAGACCTAAAAAGGTTGTAGCGCCACTGATTATTTTTTTATTAAATCAAGAAACGAACAAGATAATACAGGTATATTTGCGTAACTTTAGTTCCAAATTATTTCTTGGTAAACTTCACCTTCCCTAAACTTCAAGTTTTCTCGTTAAATTGACAGGCCAACCCGAGTGAATTGAGTTTTCATTCTTTTTATTATGATTGATTCAGTTTCAAAGGGAAATAAATTTATGAAATTGTTTATTAAATATATTTTGTAAAGCTTGGTTTTGATGGTGATAAACGAACTTGTTTAATATTCTGTTTTATAAAAAACAAAAATAATTCAAATGTTATTTAATTATAATAGTTTGTCATCAAATGTAGTTTTTTTTTATTTTGTAGAAAATAGATTGTAATGGGAAGTACGATTATTCATTAAAATATTTCAAAGATTTCGATATTTTTTTTTGCATTATCTAGATTTTATTTATGTATCTTCTATGTTTTAAATACGCTTGTGTCGCTTATATATCTACACTTTCATTCTTCTCTCGATTATAGATTTTTTATAAAATATATTAACGTTTCAACGTTTTAAAATAGACAATGATGTAATTCCCTGTTGAATTGTAAATGGCTTTCCATTTTATTTGATAAATATTGAATTGTTTACAAATGAACGGAAGCGCCTTTGTCTATTTTTATATGGAAAATTGATTTTAGCTTCAATATAAACACAATAAAATATAACAAGTCTTAAAAGGTAATATTCTCAGACTTTCACTATCATTATTTCAGAAGCAGGTAAATCAAATAATGGTTTTACAGACGTAATAGTATTTAAACATTTTTATTTATTTTCCTACTACTATCACATTTAAAGTCATCGACTTAAAAGAATCAAATTAAAATAACATGATTGTTCCAAAACATTTTCGCGATTTCTAAATTTTATAAATAGTTATTAGATTTCGATAAATCCAAAGGATGTAGTTTTGTAAGTCTTTTGGCTATTCTAATTATAAAGGTAACTACTCGTAATAAGCTCGGCGAAATGGTCGGATTTCCAAAAAACTACTGTAATTGCGCATCTTTAGGTAATTTTCTTGTGAAGGAAGAAAGGTGCTGCTCTTCCTACGATCTAAATCGAGGTTCTTCGACCGGTCTAACCACACTCACTGGCCCGAAGGCGCCATAGGCTAAGGTCGAGTTATATATAGCCTTAGCAGTCGGAATAACTTTGATAGCGCGATTCAGGGTATGATGACAAGCGATAGTAGCCTCGGATTGTAGGTATCACTACTTTCTTGTATATAAAACATCCTAAGTCGAACCCCGAGAAGTCGAAACTCTCCAAAATTAAATTAGATCTCTGTATCTTAACTGCAAAGTCAATTTTTGGGAAAACAATTTACAATAATAATATTACCAAGGAATTTACGTGTAACATTAACACGTGCCTGTATGCCTGGTGTAAGTTGTTTATTTTGAATATTATTTAAACGAAGCAAGTCATTGGTTGTCGATTGAATTTATAAGAACAAGAATAAGAATGAAACTCGAGTTCAAATCGAATCAAAGTCAAAGTCAAAACTCATTTATTCATATAGGTAACACAATGTACACTCATGAACGTTAATAAAGAAATATACTTTAAATTCTTCTAATTTTACATTTACTTCAAGTTCTCTAATCTAGGGCGTAGAACGGAAGAGAAGAACTGGCAATAAACTCTCCGCCACTCTTTTTAATCGCCATTTTTTTTGTTTTACACAACGTTTGTAAGGAGCTGCACCATTACACTATGTTCCACATGACATCTTAAGTAATACATATCAGCAGGAGGCATGGTGAAATAGGAGCACTCACTTAATAAATGACTAGGGTATCTTGCATAATAACACCTTTGAATAGAACTCCTTTTACGGATATAAATGTGAACATTATTAAAAAATAAAAAAAAATCTAAAAAATAAAAATACAATTATTGGGGTGGACACTCCTAATCATTTAGGGGTTTGAAATATATATAGTAGCCGATTCTCAGACGTACTGAAAATGCATTAAAAAATTCATAAGAATCGGTCGAGCCATTTCGGAGGAGTATGGGAACGAACATTGTGACACGAGAATTTTATTTATTATATTAAATACTCAAATGACTTCAACTTAGCAAAACAGATCTCAAAGCAATTAACATTTAAGGTGCTAAGTTAACATTCCTTAACTTTAAGAAGTATTCAAACCTCAATTCAAAGTAGCCAAATTACCTTTTACGATAATAATATTTATATGATTCTCGTACAGATTTAGATCGAGGACTGATTAACTATGTATTGGGGTAGCATTCGGATGTTTCTGTTTAATGCCATTTAGGTTACTACCGCTAATTATAAACTGAAATGTTTAAGCAGCAAAGTTAATTTTACTTCCATACAAATTTTACAGATTTAAATTAAAAAATAACTATAATAAATATTTATATAAAATAATTAACAGACAAAACTTTTTTTTATAACAGGGGCACACGGGCTATAGGCTCACCTGATGTTAAGTGATACCATCGCACACAAATTGCCAGGTGGCTTGCAAGTGCGTTGCCGGTCTTTTACGAATTGGAAAGCCCATTTGTTTTCGGCCATAAGTCGTCGTCGACAATTACTTTTTCGAAATTTAAATATACAGCTATAAAAGTAATGCCGTCTTTACCTGACACGCGCCGTCGGATTTTAGACGGTTTCCTTACAATGTATTTCTTCTGTGTATGAGCAAGTACTAATTGCTTACACAATTTCATTTGCCGGGTAATGAACGCGTAATATCAGGTTTGAAAACGTGCATAAGCTACTAGTGTTTTACTTTAATTACCGCATTAATTGGCATTTAATTACTTAAAACCTAGTTTATTTTACTACGCGGAAACAGCCTTCACATACTGCACTGGTGCAAAACCGGGTCGTATAGAAGAAGTAATCAATCAACACCCGAGATCCGACAATGACTGATGTTTTGAGTCTCAGCGCCCAAACATATTCACACCATATTCAAACTTTATAACTAAGATATTAGACTGGCTTTTTTATGTTCTTCCTTTATTGGTAGTTTTACTAAGCTAGAATGAGATATAGAACCGTCTCTTAGAGTAACGAATACTTTTTTATTATAACTTTATTTTAAGTAATACTTTAATTGTAATTTACCACTGCGACTACTGCAACTACTATGTTGATTCTTACGTTAATGCTAAACCGATTCTGATGTACTGATGATAGTATAAATGTCTGATGAACAAAGCAGATATTTCTTGCTTAGAATACAATATTGAATAACCGAGGACACACGAGGACGCGTGGGCTGAACATTATAATAATTTCGAACCTCAGGCCTCTTGTTTAGAAATAATGAAGGGAAAATTCGAGACTAAACTAATATTAAAATGTATTCTTTGAACAATGTTATTGAAATTAAGTTGGGAGGTAAGAATTAATAAAAAATAAACAATGTTGTACCACAAATAACGGTTCGGTGGCCGTTTATACACAATTTGTCTATTAAAGTTATAAGTCCCGGACTTACCTCGTTTCCATATATTCTAAACATGAATTTGGCACACCAAAAGACAAAAGTTAAAAAATCATTTATTCATATAGGTACCACAATGTTCACTCATGAACGTCAAAAAAGAAATACCTATACATAAAATGCTTCTAATTTTACATTAACTGCCAGTTCTCAAACCAAGGGCGTAGAACGGAGGAGAAGAACTGGCACCATTGTCAGTCCTAAGATTAATAAGGAAATTAGTTTGTGAACAATAAGAGAGGTGATATGTTCCAAACAAAAAATTTTGTTGCATCTTGTCACCTGCACTATTTAACATATATGGAGAGTACATTACTCAGAAGACCATAGACAATCAGGAGAAGGGTTGCCCAGTGTGCGGAAAGAGAATAGCAAACCTACAGTATGCCGACGACGCAGTTCTTCTGACAATATCCATGGAAGGTTTGGAATAACTGTTCCAAAGACTCGAGCTAGAAAGTAGGAACATAGGCCTCGCAGTGATCAGAGCAACAACCAAACTGATGTTAGTAAATTGAGCCAGAAAGCTTCCATGTGTGACTTGCAACACTCCTGGCATCAGTATTGTTGATTGCTTTATATATCTCGGATCCCAAATATCTTACGACGGCAACTCTGTCCACGAGATAAAAAGCCGAATTGCCATGGCTACCATGACACGTTTGGCAACATCTGGAAGGAAAGAGGAGTTGGTATCAAAACCAAAATAAGACTGATTACTCTAGTATTCCCTATCTTCCTGTATGGAGTAGAAACGTGGACTATCTTGGCTCGAGAAAGGTAAAGGATTGATGCCTTTGAGATGTGGTGCTGGCGGCGAACTCTAAGAATACCGTGGACTGCAAGCGCACTAATACAAAGATCTCCCAACTGTAACATTCTGAGACTATGACTTCCTGTTTTTATTTTATTTAATATAGGTTAGCCAACACATTTGCACCTTACTTGCGTACTTTGCACTGCACCGATGCCATCACGGTGTAGTTCACCCAGGAGACCACGAAAAGTCTGTTTTGTTTGAAAGGTCTATGAATATTTTATGTTAAATATTATCTATGTTTATCGCGTTATGATAAATAGTCGAACTAGCAGTAAATTGCATGAACACAGATGTTTTATTAAAAGACATGCTTTACTTTATATAAATGAAGTAGAGAAGAATACTAAAATTATCTATCTCCATAAATAACTCAATAATAATAGAACCAAGCTAATCATATCTGTGGCGTCACAGCAGCGTTGATCGATGACGTCACCGTGTAACCTAGATTGCTTAACTTTGTTACTCGTTTACGGCCTAAAGTTTATAACGTCATTTCCAGTTTATCACTCTTGTAATACAATCTCACGATACATTTAACTCTCATCAGATTTTCAATCGTAAATTGTGATAAAAGGATTTTAAATGTGGTTAATAAATTCTCTATTGAGTTTCTTCCTTTGACCTACCACTTATCACTAAAGTAGACCTATAACGCCCTATGGTCTTAGCTCATGTCTCTTCTGTTTCTTTGACTGATTTTCTTTTATATATAAGCAGATAAATGAGGAAGTGTTAAGCATTCACAAATGCACAGTTGGGATTTGGGCACACAACCTCAACGTTGAAATTCGCCAACTCAATCCCCTATGCGAACCCCTACCGTCAAAAAACAAAAGAACATTGTCGATTTAAAAGTGACGGAGAAGTTTTTGGCAGTATTGTTTACTGACATTCATAAGTATGTATTGAGTTATCTACATGGGTAATGGATATTTTGATTTGATTTGTTTTGGTATATAACAGTGCCTCCGTCCGAATTTAGCCATCACACATCTAAGATTTGTGAAGGTATGTGAAGTTGTTTAAATATCTCATTCATGAATAACTTGATCTTTATTAACACCGCAGTGTTTCTACAATCTGTATCTTTTTAAAGGATTAATCTATTTTTAACTTTCTAGAAAGGCGTGCCCCCGAAATGAGAAACATCTAGCCCTGTCTTGTGCCACCTCGCACCAATTGCTAGCTTTCAGCTGCAGCAAGTCTTCCTGAGAACTGGCAGTTGATAAAAACTTAGATTCGCTTTGTTTTTGTGTCTATTTGATCCGTACATTGTGTTACCATCCGTTACACAATTGTTTTTCTATACTATAATGTTATGAAGGATCGATTAAATTTTAAATTTGACCAATATCCAGAACTGTATATAACAAAAGATAATCTGAGAAACCAAGCTTATGTCCACAGTTTATATAAAATCAATAGCAGTAAGCCAAACGTTCGTTTTCCTTTTTTGTTATTCTAGTCGAATGCACGTGTTCTTAATTATGTGTTTTATACAATTACTCAAATATAACTCTCTATGGTTACTAGAGTTTAACAGATTGTCATTAATAAGATATTTTGATGAATTTTATTCACAGCGTTGATAATACAAATAATACAATTAATAAATTTATCTGAAACAAAGTTTATTTTAAGATCAACTGGTTTCCTTAAACTGTGGTTTGCCTTAGCAGACCACGGTAATCCCTCGGGAGACGTTCCTTTTAGTTTTCTAGAAAGCATTTCATTCTATTTCGCTGCAATGCCAAAAGTTATATCCGAGTTTAATTTGATTTAAAAAAAACTATTATCGTTGGAAAAGCTTTTTTTATAGAACAAACGATATATTATTATTTCTACTTATAATCTTGACTTGCCAGAGTCTGGACTCAGATCGGACTATGGGTCTATCAGAAGTAAAGTCCTTTTTTGACCACAAAAAGTAGCTATATATGTTATTCCAAGAGCACACTTTTGACTAAAGTACGTTCGTCTCTTGTTTTTTTTGCTCAGATGAAGAGACAGCCTTTAGTTAGTGATTCGTATGTTCCCATGTGTCTCTTGTCCTACGTATATCATAACTTGGTGGGTGTTTGAGAGCATAAGAAACTGTATTTTTGAAGTTATACTTCTTTAGGCGCGTTATGAAAAATTGATGAGAGTGAAATTTTACGATGCGCGCGCACCGTGACACAAAATTAACAGAATGAAGTTGCCCACAGAAGATGCTACGGCATTGGACATAATTTAAAAACAACATTCGAATAATAATAAAATTTATGTTACACTTAATGTAAGAGAATAATAATAAATATATATTTATTTAATTTTTCAATTGTAAACTGAACTTTATTGACTGTAATGACTCCTTTTCCAGTCTTTGATTAATTAATTGTAATTAATTATTTGCATGCAATCAAAAACTATTTTAAATAATGCCAAAGAAGTATAACTTCTTACGCGCGTACATAAGTACACGCACGCTTTTCTTATATAATACATTTAAAAAATTAATCAAAAAGGGTATGCTTTTGTGAATCTGTTAACTGCATTGATTTGTGACAGCGCTCATAAATCATTTGTCCGACTTCTCCACTTCATAATGTATAAATATATACGGATTAATGCCACTTTCTGTAGAGTTAATGTAAACACAACAACAACAGATATAGTGGAGTCCCGAAACAGAGTTAGGGGTAAAAAAATCTTGATCACCGTTGTACCTTTATGTTTTCTAAGCTGCGACAGAATTTCATCAAGAATTGAATCCAACGACTTTACTATACATTTAATTATTTATTTGTTTCCACATCATTATTATATCTTAACGGTTACTACTAATGCGATAGAAGGACAATACCGGTTTTCCTACATTTATAAAATATAAATATACCTAGATCTTATAACTAAGCAGGCAACTCTTGTGAACTCAGCCAGTGTACAAACAAATAGGTCTACTTCGATAGAATTTCTGTTTAATATGTGTATTACTCGCGTGAGTGGCGCTTCGCTAACCAACCCTCCAATCAAAAAACCAATCTCTCTATTATATCCAGATTATATAATTATAATAAACACAACAGATGTGATCGAAAGGATCTCCACTCCTTATGGATGGTCCATCCATACTTCATCTTTCATAGGGCACGAAACATTAATAACTTAGTTATTATTTTAATATAATCATACGAATATAATTATTAGGATACTGCCAATGGGTAGTTCTACCCCGGGTTTTATGAGTCGATTTTTTTCTATAGAAACAAAAGACAATCGTTTTTTGCGATCACCATCAGTAGCAATTACCTACCATTGATTCAAGAGATATAGAACACATACGATAATGAAATTTTTCATAACTTTGAAGACGCTTGGTTCAAAATAAATAAAATCAATAATATGCATAATATTTATTATAATTTATATATCTATGTGACCATTTGTGCTCGACATGAAGGAACTTCAAATACATAATATCTTATGTAACGGTTTTCACAGCGCAACATATAAATAAATATTTAAATATCACCAAACATCTAAACATCTATATACTTATACATCTAACAAAACATCTCTTATATACAATACATAAACAGACATAGGTGATGAAATGAAATAACACTGTTTTCATATAGTATTTTTGCCATGTACCGAAAGACCTTCTGAAGGTTACAAACAATACGTAAAAAGATATTTAACTTAGGTATATATCTCTTTAAACATCCAATTGCAATTAATTACTATCTTAACAAAAATATTCCTACTACATAGTTGCAATCCCATAACTTCCCAATGGGATGAACTGCAGATTCATTGCGTGGGCTCTTTGATGTAAGTCAAGTAAAAGACGTCATGATAACGCAAATCGCAACTAGTCCTCAAATTGAATCAATAATGATTTCGGATTAATAGAAATATATTGCTTAAAACATCATGAAACAGACAAAGAAAGGGCTAGTGTCTATTAGCACTGTTGGGGTGTTATTGGATCCCAAATAGACAACTGCCGGGAGATGACATTTACCAGTTTGTAAATGTATAGGGAAATCATTTCATTTAACAATAAAGAACAGGCTAAACTCGTCAACATTACATAAACTCTAGTTACTCGCAAATCGCTTTTTTCTGGTCAAAGCATTATTGTTTAATAAATAGATTTTAAGAATCAACAGTACAGTTTGTTTCGTACAAAACTAAATTGCTATTTACCTATATAATAGTTTGAGGCTAAATAATAATTTAAAAAATCATCTAAGGTCTAACGAAAATTAATACGATTTTGATGAAATATTTTCGCCCGTTTCCAAATAAATTGATTTTGCCAACAGTGAAATATCCATGCATTATATACATTTTGGGCGTTAGAAATCTTATTTACAGATGTAAAGAAATATCAAAGGTTGGTAGAAATTCTACGGGTCTAATACAATAGTATATCTATACATAATCAATTATTTTAATACACTTCTCACTACAGCTTTCTGAAACACCATAAGTTATATGGGATTCGCACAATTTGTTATCTATTAGAAATTTTAGTGCCTATGTAGGAAATATCTAAAATTATATTGACTAGATTTGGTGCTTTGCGCTACTTTAATACCATATACATATATTGGTTTATATATGTGGGAGCTCATTGTTATTGGTCAAAAATTTAACATAGACTTTTGATGTTTTAAAATATTTCTGCGCTCTCTGGATGTGAAGCTATTTACTATTAATTTTACACAGAAATACGTCATTTTAAACTACAATTAATAACAATAAATCTATCATATATCTAATAATACTTGAATCCCTAATGTATCTTTTAGACCGTCTATTTATCTTCCTTTGTTTTCGAAATATTTCCAGTCGATGTGCTATTAAACCTGTTCACAACATCTCTCACCTTTCCTTTATTGATTACGAGTTCCTTATCATACGTCGGTGTTATCATCTCTTTTCCATTTCCATTACACATTTTATTTGTAGGCGTGTTAAAAGTTGCGCTTTGGGACAGCTTTATTTCACGTACGGCAGTATCTATGTTGTTGATAAGATCTTTAGCAACAAATGAAGCTATTTCGTGCTTAATGCGATTTCTTTCATTCAAAATTTCAACAGTTTTAGCGCGATCCTTTGTTTCCTTTGTACCGTTCCGTTTGGGGCTGTTACTATGTTGGGAATGGGACGCGGGACTGTCGGGCGCTTGAAAGGTTATACTCGGATTTATAATGGGATTGTCTCCATTGTTAGTCTGCTCGTATTGTGTTTCATTTTGATGCTTCTCGCCTCGCAACCAATATGTTGTCATTTTCCCTTTACCCTGATTGAAAAGAAAATCACAGTTCATAATAAACCTTTAACGTTATTGTACTAGTTTTATTATATGTATGATACATAATTATTATTGGTAACTAATGTGTAGTGCATTACCTTCATCGTGATTTCTCCTCGGCATTCCAAATCAAAGCAATCATATAAGTCTAAAACCTCTTTAGTTTTTGGGCTGACGTGGATTTTAAGTGCTTCACCGTGAGATTCCATTCTTGAGGCAGTATTTACTGTGTCTCCAAAAAGGCAGTATCTTGGCATTTTTAAACCCACAACGCCGGCAACACAAGGTCCTGTGGACACGGAATGAATTATTGATTCGTTTATAACCACACGTTAATGTCATATATTTATTTAAAAACAATAGTATTATCAATGTCTTAAGGTTATAATATATAATACTTAAGGCTAGTAATAATCTGTTGAGAGAAAAGACCAGTTTTTGGGATGAATGGGCGTGTTCGGCCGAAGTAAGTACTTACTAAATTTAGTAAGTCACTTACTATGCTTACAAAATTTTCGGCCGGGACACAAAATAAGTGCTAACGCAGTAAGTATGGCTTAATATACGACGCCATTTTGCTTATTGTTGATGTAAACAAAACGGACAATAAAATATCCAATAAAATATTTCTCATAAAATTATCCATTTGAAACTATTCACAGGTATTAAATTAATATATAAACAAAACGGACAATAAAATATCCAATAAAATATTTCTCATAAAATTATCCATTTGAAACTATTCACAGGTATTAAATTATATTCCTAAATTTAGTACTGTCAATTATATTCAGTCTATGAGGTTATGTACGGGATATGACATAAACCGGTGTTTTGTGTTATGTTAATAAGCCAGTAAGTCTGTCCTGGCCGAAAAGCGCTACAGTCAGCTTGTAAGACTTTAATTTTTTTATGCTTACTGGCTTGCTAAGTTTAGTAAGTACTTACTTCGGCCGAACACGCCCAATGTATAATATCGCAGACATTGGTTGTTTTTCTTTCGCCGTTCTTATTTTAAAAAGTTACTATATACCTGTATGCATTCCAATCCTCAAAAGCAATCTTTCGCCAGGTCGATGTGGTACGGTTTTTACCCTGACTGCATTCAGGAGTGCTAAAGACATTCTTGCGATTTCTGCTGCATGTCTGTTGCCATTGCGCATAGGCAGACCGGAAACTACCATGTAGGCATCGCCAATTGTTTCTACCTATAAATAAGTATATGTGGTATATATTTTATCATCCTAAAGTAAGGAAACGAAACCATTTTATATACAGTTCTACAGAAGCCTGTTCGTTAGATCATTTAATATAATCACAGAAACGAACTGTCATCCCAACTAATTATATTTTTTTGGTGACTACGCACATATAGTCTTTGTTTTTTTTTATTAATAATACTCTACTCCCCTGCCATTATGTCCAGGGCCTTTTTTATCTCTCAAATAAAAAAAAAGATACAATATATTAATTTCAATAAACTAGTTCACGAATGGTGTTACGCGTCTCGCGAGTTACGCCCCTTAGTCTTTAGTTTAAGCACTCTAAATGTCGAAAAATTTAATTAATGTAAAAAAATCGCGTTTATATCCCTTAAATACAATTCTTTATGTATATTTAATACCCACATTAAGATTTTTTCTACCACGTTATAGTGAAATATTTTTCAAAAGTAGGCAGGCAAAGAAATGTGACTTGCTTGTGCGACATAATTTAAAATTGTACAAATTACGTGACTCCATAACTTGAAATAAATAATGAACTTTAACGACGTTAAACACGTAAACTAAATAGAGTATTAATTAGTATGTATTGTCATTAATAAATAGGGCTGTATATGTCACCGTAAAATTTTAAACACCGTTAGATTGTAATCTATCTCGCGAGATTGTAAACTGTCGAAAGATTGTTGGGCATATTCCGTTCAACCAATCAGCGCGCGAGTTGCGATCCGTTTTACAATTTGACGGTTTTACTTCGATAGATTACAATCTACCGAATAATAATACGTTAAATTGTAAGCAGTACGCTGAGGTTCACAATCTTTCGACAGTTTATAATCTCGCGAGATAGATTACAATCTAACGGTGTTTACAATTTTACGTTAACATATATACAGTAACTTACTTTATAGACGTCAAAGTTCTCAATGATGGAATCGAAGCTGGTGTATAGATCGTTAAGTAGGTCCACAACTTCAAGTGGCGTTGACTCCGCCGATAATTGTGTGAAGCCAATGATGTCGCTGAAGTATATTGTCACTTGATCATACGTCTCCGCCATTACTGGTTGACCCATTATTAGCTGTGACGCAACTGACCTGCACAATATTGTAGTTATAGAACGATAGAGTCAACTAACAATTTAATTCGTAATTAAAGACGCTAAAATAAATGTATACTTATTTATGAACGGTAGAACTGTATGACTTAGAGTGAATTTCGGAATACTTAGCAGTTAGCACGAAGTATGGCTGCCGTATGTTAAAATCCATCACTTATATTTTAGAGAAATAGCGAGACTAAGCTGCGAATCTGGCTCCACCAAACGGACAATCATGTAATTAAAAATACAGATACTCGATGTAATGTTTAAGCCGGTTGCAGACCGAAAACTAAGCTATGCCAAGTCTAAACTAAGCTATGCCAAGCAAGCTAGGCTAAGCTAAGCTAGAAATAAATAGCGTGCACACTAACAGCTAAGCCAAAGCTCAGTCAGTGTTGCGTAGTTCAATTAACGGACGTCGCTCGCCATAAATATAATCGATGAAGAAAGTTCCGATGATGAATACGTTACACATAGAAAAAGAAGATTAATACTGACTTATTATTATTTAAGAAAAAGACGATCCAGTGAGCGGGAGGGGCTTAGCTTAGTTCGTGTAGCTGCGCATCGTCATACACAACTAACTTAGCTTCGCATATTTTAGTTAGTTCGCATAGTTTGCGGTCTGCACACATGTATAGAAAACTGCGTCAGCTATGCGAGCTAAGCTAAACTAACTTAGCTTAGCTCTTAGTCTGCAACCCGTATTAACATATTGTACTTAAATAAATTTATAATAATAAATAAATATATAAATTTAAAATTTAAATTTCTCTCTTCTATTAGATTTTGATGTTTTTGCAATAATTAATAATTTATAACGAATTGGCTTCACAGATTACTAAAATGTTTTCTTTGTAATCCGTGCAAAAACAATAGAAGCCAGACTTAGCGATGCTTAAACAAAAGAATGCTTTGAATACGGCTTATCCCTGAATTCGGTCGTCTTTGAATCTCATCTCTTGAAATATGATTACAATTAAGTTTATGGCCCACGCATTTACTTGAGTTTTTCAAAGAAATAACATCAACAAAGTTAAAAATATGTGTAATTTTAGCCGCGCGTTTAGATCGCGTCTTGAATAAGAAAATATATTACGTAATGTAAGTTCACCCGAGAAATATAGTAGTAGCGTAGCGACACCTAAAATCTGCGCTTACAAATCACTGCGATGACGTCATCACGCCCCGAAACGCGCTAACGGAGTTATTCCGGCCTCTGCCACAGGGGCTTTCGGGTCGGCACTCGGCAGTCATTGGTTAGACTTAGACTGGTCGAGAATGCTCCCTTAAGTTAGGAGAACAGTACACCCTCCTTTCTCCACAGTTGCATCACTACTAAGCAAGAGAGTAGATTGATGACCACACGTCATTAACAAGAATCTAAACCTCAAAAGTCTGTTTTCTCATCAACAACTCTCCAATTTTTTTATATTAAAAGAAAAACGACGTAACAGCCAATGATTTTATCCTACTGTTTTTACTACGAGATTTCTTGTCGCCACACTAACTTACCATTTCCTTCTCTTGTTAAAGGTCTCCAGGGGGTCTTTTTACTAACAAATAAAGACCCTGTGTAGTTTATACGCCCGCAAGGAATTATCCTGAGTTAGCAAACCATTTTTCACGTTCGTCCTCTATTCGTGTAGCCATTACTTTAAGGAAAAGGAAGTATTTATATACTTATGTGATATATACTGTACGTTATACGTTATAGTGTGTTGTCGATTTAATTGTAGTTTATTTTAATGCTGGGAAACATATATTTAAGTTGTAACAAAATTATTTTTAAAAGTTTTATTTTCATTTATACAACTAGGCACTATAATAGTATAGTACAGATACATAGGTATCTGTGGCTAAAACGTTCAAGGGTTGTTTTTATTAAATAAATGTCTTTAAAAACTAACGTAAAAACCTCATTTGTTATTTAATAATGAATTTAGTTGTCGTATACTCTTTTGTTATTCAAGCCAAGTATACCTGATCACAAGGCAAAAACTACCCAAGCCAGGCTTGAAACCAACGTTCCGGACTTTATAAGAGCTGAAGACTGGCCCTCATCTAGCCCAGCCTCAACCCTTTATTCTTCAAATTGTGGTCAGTTTTAGAGGACATGAACTGCTCTAAACGACACGGCGACATTGAGTCTCTTAAAAAATCTTTGGAGCAAGCAGTAGCGAAATTTCCCTTGGAAACAGTGCGTTAATCCATAGATTCGTGGCCAAACAGATTAGTCCTGTATAAAAGCCAAAGGTGGCCATTTCGAATAGAAGATTTTTTTATTTTTTGCTGAGACTAATAAATATTTAGGTATACATTTTAACAATATTACATTACTTCATAAAAAAAATGCATTTTGATAACAGAACTTATGGCTGGACTAGGTATAGGTAACAAATATGTATTGTAATTTTTATAACGCATTATAATATTTGCTCCACTTCCGGTGCTGCCTATGCATGTCCTGTTGTGGGGCATTGGACATTCACTACATCCAAAACGCTAAATTGTAAGGAAATTTTAAATGGTAGCTGCATGAAAAGGAAATTGCTTTCAAACTGTGCGAGCCAATTTATTGTAACACGAAGTTGGTCTGTACATTGGATTAGGACCTCCGTCTATGTCAGCAAAATTAGATATCATCTCAACTGACGTACTCGCTTCACAAATGTCAGGGATTAGGCGAACGGAAATTGGAAAAATGGACTAATAAAACATATTTCGTTATTGGATAACACTATACAGAAAAGCTTTACACAAGTTTTACACACTTTATTTTAAGATGAGGTTTACCTCATCCTTATCATCAAATATAAATATATCAACACACATTTTAATTGAACATACTTATGTAGTAAGATGTTTCTAGGGTAAATAATTTAAGCTTTTTTGGTTAATTATGCTAAAAAATGATTAGTGTGCGCGAAATAAATGGCCGTGAGGCTTTGTTTTTTTAATGAATTTTTCATCTTTCACTAATTCAAACGAAATTTAGAAAAAAAAACTTTATTCGTAGTGCAAAGCTTCCTAAATAAAAATGACTCAAATGCAGAACGTCGCAGTCGAACACAGTCAAGACTTAGCGCTAAGAGCGCGGCCACACGATGCGGCAACGGTGCGGTGCGGCGCCGGAGCGGTGCCGCAACGTCATCCTACATACAAATTATTATACCATGTCACACGACACGTTACTGCAAGTGCGCCGGAGTTGTGACCTGCGAGACGAGGCGGGGAGTGGTAAAATATATTGCCACACGCCCGTGTGGGCACCCTATAGCTCGAAGTAATAGCGGTGCGGCGCCGCGCCCGCACCGATACCGCATCGTGTGGCCGCGCTCTTAGTAAGTCTAAAAGCGTAGGTATTTGATTTGACATACGGGGGTCATACTTAGTGCTAATGTTTGAATCTTAATCTTAACCTCAATGTCAATTGTTATACATACTTGGGTAGTAACTGGTAAAGTAGCTCCTCACATTTCCTCTTTTCTTCTAAATAATCTGATGTTCTTTCTTCCACTAGTGTCTCTAAATTGTTTGCATATTGTTCAACTTGTGTCAACAAAGTATCCAGTCGTGTCGAGGTTTCGCAGTCCCTAAAAGAGTACTCTAAATAGGATCCGTTTAAAAACAAACAGATTATTCGAATTTATATTGTGAAAAAATGTGCGAATATTTTATTCATTTTATATGATAATAAAACCGTTTCTTTACAATATGACGATGTCTTGAAAATCTACTTTACGTGAGTAAGTCCATTCTCAAGACTTCGTACGTCATTCAGGGCCTTATTCTTCAACTTTATTCTGAAGCGGCTAAGAGTAAGTGTCCTTAAAAGCTGGAGTGCTTTTTCCACAGGCATTTCCAGCACAGAACCAATTTATTTAAAATTGCATCATTTGTCACGACACTTCATTGACATAAGCAATGTAATTATAATAATAATCCCTCTGAATCTAGTTAAATGCTGCCCCTTGTTATGATCTTAGATGGTTTCTTTTTTTTTTAATTATT
Source organism: Pieris macdunnoughi (assembly GCA_905332375.1). Lineage (NCBI taxonomy): Eukaryota > Metazoa > Arthropoda > Insecta > Lepidoptera > Pieridae > Pieris > Pieris macdunnoughi. Next base: position 622,831 of record CAJOBZ010000027.1, read on the forward strand.
CCTTTCTAGACAAGTATGGCAGGGTGATTACCATTTACGCCTTACCGTGGATTGATTTTTTGAGCCGATTTTCTCACGATACTTTACTATATAATTGGGAACAATTTAGTCATATTGATATTTAGAATACTACAGGCATATTCTACAAAAGAATTAGGAGGATAAATTTTCTTACTTATTGATCCTATGAATGTTTTCTTTAAGCGCGGAGAAATCGGGGCGGTCGTCATCTGGTAGAGTCCAGGGTGGTTCGCCTGTTAGCGACTGTCTTGGTGACACTGACAGTGGTGAAGTGCCTCTGTTGCGCATATCTGCATTACCTAGAAAAACAAATGTTCGTAAAGAAATATATTAATGATAACATATAATAAAACAATTGAATATGAATCGCGACGCAACAAATTTTCTTCAATACATTGGATTTACCCTATTATTTACTGCGCCTGTAACTTTGTTTTCGCATAAACAGAAAAGGGTACACAAATTGAGTTATAAAAAAGGTAAAGTTTTAACTACTTTTGCAGTTAAATTGTCTTTTTTCTATTCTTACAATATCTGATTTATACTGAATTAAAAAATGCTTTATATTTGTTTTTAAATTACAAGTGATCAAGCTACAATTATTATATACAAAATTATATATATTAAAACATAATTTACAGATACGTTCCAATGGTTACAAATCAAGTGATAGTTCAGCGAAACAAGTTTACTAAATTTTCAGGAGTTAATTTATTTCTGAAGTTAAAGTTAAAGTTTCATAACGCTTCCTACTGCTTACTTACACTTATTTTTTTTAAATAATATAATACTAACAAAATAGTTAATATTAACAGAAATTATTAGCAAATGTATTTTCAAATAAACTGAAAATGTCACCGTTTAAATTTTCTAAAACTTACATTCTCTTTGGTTTAGTAGCGTATAACTCATCTAATTCTGTAGATAGTTCTACTGTATATCCTAGGTTTGTTACTCAACGACACATTTTTTATGGGTTTATTGGCTCAGAGGGCCATAAAAGCTAATGATTAGTTCTTAGGGACTTAGAGTCCCTCATAATGTATTTCGATTATTTATTTATTTACACTTTGCATTATAATATAAAAATTTAACATAATTACATGTAAAGGAAAGGCAACTGGCGGCCTTATCGCTTTCGAGCGATCTCTTCCAGGCAACCACTGGAAAAAACCACTGATTACTTACGTTTCATTTGCAAAAAAAAATATTTTAGTGATCAGATTAATAAATTCGTCGTTTATATGAACGGTACAATAAATACACGAAACTCCTAAATAAAAGGTAGAAGCTCACACAGTTCTAAAATGTACATTTTAACGGAACTATTTTTCACTTTTCGCATATCAAGTGTAAGTGACATACAAAATTGTTTTCTGTACATTCTCGGAGTTGTTCATAAAATTCTTTTTGCAAAGACGTATTTTTCCAAACGTAAAACATTTATTTAAATATAGCAAGACAAAGTTAACCTGCTTTCATAGATCGCAAATACTAGGACGACAGATACAGAGACACTATACTAGACTACACATATTAGTTGTTGAATTTCAACAGAACTATAGAAAAGAGGTTTCAAACGATATTAATAAAATCACTTACGCCTGAACTTATCTTCTAGTATAGCTGCACAGTAGTCACACGCAAGAGTACAGTGCGGTCTTCGGGACTCCAACAAGGGGCTGACGGCGCGACGTGGACTTGGGGAGTCCGTGCCTCCGGGTGGAACGAGCGACATTGTAGCTCTGAAAATTTTTAGATTTAGCAAGAGGGTACGAGAGAGGTTTATATGAGAGAATTCGGGTTTACTGGAGACAATCACTTATTAGCAATTGGGCCGTTTCAGTGTGTAATTTTTATTCGAAGTTTTATTGTGTTATAATTTTATATGCTCGTGTAGTCAAAAAATAAAATTAAAATATCATAGTAGCCTGCAAACTAAATAACTGATTCACTATTTAGTGAAAACAATTCAGCACAAGAAATGTTAAAGCAAATTTTAATTGAAGCTCTCTTGACAGTCCTTGGATCAGTCTCCGGAATACGAAACAACTTGTCTCTAATTAATACGTACATAAAAGTTGTAGCATATTACATTATTATAACTTTAAAAAACTTTTATATTTAATAAAACAATTGTTAAAGCTATGCATTAATGTGCGCCTGGCGCTACAGGGCAGGCGGGAAATATTGAACGGCTAAAAGAGTCTTTCCTACAACAATGATTTTTTCCCTTTGGAGTCTCTTGGGCCATGAGGTTTAAGAACACAAGGCTTTAATTAAATATTTAAGTTGGCGCCTGGTAGATAGTACCGGTGAAACCAGAGCTGGTGCTTTCCTCGCTCAACGAATAAGTGTCCCAATACACTGAGAAAATGCTGTCAGCATTAAAGGTACGCCACAGGAACCATTGAAATTTGGTTTTAGGTTTCTATTATTAATTATTATAACTATGTAGGATAAAAATATTGTAAACTCTCTATTAAATTAATTAAAATTCTCTATATTTATTTTTATTGTATATGAATTAAATTACAATAAAGAACATTTCGTCCATCAATATTAACATAATCATAATATTTATTTAAAATTATACCCTTACACACTACACATACTAAATTCATGCCCTTTTATGTTTAAATATTGCATTTAGTCGCTTAAATAAAACCTTATAATTATATGTACACCAAAGATATTTTTATTATTAAAATAAACGGCAATAGTGTGTATGTGTGTAAGTCCTATAAACAGTCAGTGGGGCAGTGGTACACATTTCTGAGTCTTCTGCTGACCTTTTTGTTTTATCATAAGCCCTCGTGATAATGTGTTCCAACACCAGAAATTATTTCTTCTCTGTTAATCGATACAGGTGTGGAGGAATGGAAGGTGTACTGTTTCGCTAATCTACGGGGAATGTTCTCGACATGTCTAACAACTGCCCAGCCCGAAAGCCCCAGTTGTTGAGGTCTAGATGTTATTCAAATGCTCAGCGGAAGCACTTTAGTAGCGTGATTCAAGGTATGACGTCAATGTGGTTTTAAGCCGCAAATTGGAGGTCGTACACGGACATTATGACTTACCAATTATCCGAAAACATGTGGCTTATATTCCGTTATTACAAACTAATTGGTCGATATTTTCATAATTTCCTTTTTATTACTCGCTCAATTCCTTTTTGAATAGTAAAATTTTCCCTTAGTATGCAAATGCAAAGCTTAAAAGTCACTCCTGAATTGAAATTGGCCTTTCGAGGAAACGAAAGACTGGATGGATGATACTTATTGTTAGGAATTATTTATCTAGGTTAAGTACATTTGCATTTTAACTGAGTTTTCATGGCAGTGCCTAAGTGTTGTTTATTTATTTCTTCCGTAAATGATTTATTCTTTATAAAAACAAATAAAGGAATAAATTTAAATTGTTCACTGCTACAGATTATACCCGTACTCGATCTAAGGTCTTGTTAGTATGTAAATCTGTTTTATTATTTTATACCAATATTTCATATAGTAAATAAATAAACCTGTTGCCATAATTACTCTTATACCATAATCACTATTAATAATTATTACTTAGAATTTTGGTGAATGTAAGCATCGAGTATAAAGTAGGTACGTTTTACACGTATTATTTTCTGTTTCGTAATTGAGGAGTTTTACAAGCTGTAATTCAGAAATAGCAGCTTGAAGCATTATAATTCTTCTCCCATTTTATATAAATCGAAACATATATATAAAATTGACCTACATAACTTGTCCTCCAGATTTATAATTCAAAGCATCGGAAAAAACAAGCCATCAGAAAAACAAACTGAAGATAAAAGCAACATTTCGTACGAAAAGCGATATATTTTGGCAACACTATGTCACAATAAATGTTTGTTCCCCTTTATATCTTGCTTAAAGCGAGATCGAACTCGATTTTCTTGTGGTAAGTGTCACTTCACAAATATGACCTAGTTTATGAAGCTTCGGGCGTCCAGTTACTCTATTGTAACCCACTCAATCGAGATATCATCAGCTATTATAGACTTTTTATCTAAGAAAGTGCATACTCGTATTGCTGTAAGTAGACAGAAAATCATACTTTTTGAACCCTGGAGCTCAGCAGCATTGACTGAGCTAATATTATTATGGTAGATATTCCTAATGAGGAATATCTCCACCCGCAAATCATCCTTCAACTCATCTGCTCATAGACGGAAGACTGATTGGACGATGCGCTCTTTGAAAAAAAAAAGTATTGTATTTTAACGAGCAGAGTATCATCTGTTACTAAACCATTTAGCAGGTCTGTTTTATAGTTATTCCATTAAGTTATAAATCACTACCTAACGTAATACGTCTTTAAAAATCGTTTCATCGTTCGTTTTATATTAACCACCTCACCTCGGCGTCGTTCTACGAACTATTTGAAGGCACTTCTTGCCTTACACCCCGACAATGTGGAACCAGCTATCCTCTGAAGTTTTTACCGGAACTGAACCAATTTGACTTTCAAGAAAAGAGCGTCCTTATTGTTAAACGGTCGGCAAAGCAGTTGCGAGCGTTCTGATAGTGCCAAGGGCTATGACATAAGATTGGTGAAGCCTCAACATTATAGACTTGGATATATATTTCCGATAAATGATGATAACATTATGTATATGTCAAAGATAAATACAAAGTTTAATTGAAAAGCACAAATGTACTGACAAACCTGACAAAAGTTGGTTAAACTTTTCTCTCAATCGTTTGACATTATCGCATTACTGGTACGCTCAGAATGTTTTAAAGCTTGAAGTTTGAAAATGGAACATAACACTCTGGAAATTTATATTTTTCAGCCATCTTCTTGTCTCGGGTTTCTATATGTCATAATTAATATAAGTCTCAGATAGGTTGTTATAATGATATTGTATTAAAATAGATAAAAAAAGTGCGTGCGTACACATGACAGAAGTGAAACTTCTTTGGCAAACAAATTTTTAAGTCTTGTTCATATTTATACAAATCTAAAACTTTAGATTTCCGAGACTTAGAGGGAGGGAAAAACGAATATATGTTAGAAATTTAATGATTGTCATTAAAAAATTAAGTGTCATTAAAAATTAATACAAATAATAAATTTAATTTTTTAAATTTATTTCTTCCATAATAAAAACACGTGGCAATTTAATTTACAATTCCTCATTTGAGATTTCATAAAATTATTTTGCATAAAATATAAAATACTAATATTTAATAAATTCTCTTAACGAAATGCTAATATTTAAAATAGTACTTCTATAAAGTAATGCACCCTTCTTTCTCACTCTCCCTCAATCGGTCTCAATCGCTCTATCCCTTTTCTTCGACAAAAACGCTGCATATCTTCGTGACGTTCCGTAAAAATCTTACCCTCATGCGCCTAAAGAAAACTTCTTTCTTCTTCACTTCAAAAATTCTAAAGTGTGATAAAAAATACATAAACCTTACCGACTCGAATTAAGGCCGAATTTAGATGTAACCCAGCAAGTGTTTACGAAGATTTACGACCAACCCTTCCGGTCCTACTTTATTATGTGCGTAATGGACACCCGTCGTATGCGAAACAGGTTTTGCTAACTTCACACCACAGACGCATTTTATCCCTATTCGTACTCATGTACTTTTGAAACGAATTTGTTTAATTGCTTGACTTTGTTTAATTGTTTTCATAATTTGTCTTGTTTATTAATTATAACTTGTTTAAACATAGTTTGTTAAAAGTATCTTTGTATGTTTTAAAGTTGGTGTTGTGGATTTCATTAGCAATTTTTGAAGTGAAAACTTCTTTAGCGGCGTTGTACACTTTTTTTGGAATGGGTAAATTTTTTACCCATTTTAAACTCGCGTCAGGACATGTGACCTGCCCTGCGATTCTGTAACTCACTTTTCGAACTCACACAGCGGATTTGGCATCGACGGTCGCTCTCAAATCAGTCGTGAAGCAGTCATTTTATGATTTGGCATTCTGAAAAGGTGGAGCTTGTAGTTTATTGATTATTAGAATGCCAAATCATAAAATGACTGCTTCACGACTGATTTGAGAGCGACCGCCGATGCGAAAACCGCTGTGTGAGTTCGAAAAGTGAGTTACAGAATCGCAGGGCTGATCGAAAATTCGTAAGACGGATGAAGAGTAGACAGCTGGCGCGGCGTATTTAATGTAATATAAATTGTCATGTTTGTGTACGATAGCACAATAAATAAATATTGTATTCTACCACATAAATGTACACGATAGTGCAAAATTATTCCCTAACCATTCCAAAATATCAAAAATGCACAACGTTAATATTCAAGTTTTCACTTCTGCCGTCACTCCCGGAGTGCTTGCGGAGAGAGTTTTTTATTCGAGTTTATATCACAACAAAGTAATAGCAATCTTGAGAAGCTGAAACGACACCATAGCTAATCAGTTCTACCTGATAATGCACTTGCAATAGTTTTTACACCATTTCAAAGGTAAATTATACAAAAGCCTTAGAGCAATATTTAAAAGCCACAAACATAATGGTATAATTGCAATATGACCTCAATTATGAATTGTATGCAGCCTAAACCGCAAATCCTAATCAGTCAGGCTTAGTGTCGTGCTTAAATCAGATCCAATTCGACGGCAGTACAGAAGAAATTATATATAAAGATAGTTTATGTTTAAGCATAGTTGGTATTGAAACTACATTCATAAATCTCAGCGAGAATACATTAAAAATATATCTTATATTATGTATTTTTAATATATAGTAATACCATTTCTTTTTAAACACTTAAGTATATCTTTCGGTGTAAACAAAAAGAGCAGTGTTTGCCAAGTGACTTCAGCATGCGAAACTCTCGTAGGTTAAATCCCGGCTGTGCACCAAAGGACTTTCTGTCTATGTGCATTTAATAGTCGCTCATAGACGGAAGGAAGATATTGTGAGAAATCTGGCATGCCTTAGACCTAAAAAGTCGACAACGCGTGTCAGTCACACAGAATGCTAAGTACCTACTTGCCTATTAAAAAATAACAAATGATCACTAAACAGATAGGTACAGAAATCTGAATCCTTACCTAAAAAGCTACACCAGTAGTTTATACATAAATAAACATACACATCTATATTTGTGTGTTAGTTTCTTTTTATGAACTATGGACACAATAAAAATTACAGAAGCAAACACAAAATGTATACGACAAATAAAATAAAAAAGGAATAAAGACAAAACTTTGAGTAACGACGAAAAACAAATATAAATTAAAAGAATAATTTATCATGTACTAAGTAAACAACTTTGAAAGCACATACTTCATAAAACTTGTCTCTGTAAACAAGAGACGGAAGTTTTTGAACAACCGCAAAGTTTTTCCCAAACAAAGAAATAAATTGTGCCTCCAAAGGCGTGTTTATGGTTTATGAACGTTATATCTAAATTACTACTGGTATTTATAGTTCCTGCAACTATAAAATTTATAACTAGCAGTGTGACTGTGTTTGTGTATATTAAACTCCACGCAAAAGCAAGCAGCAGCGATAAGCTACGGTTTCCTAGAAAAGCGGTGCCGTTATCTAGCGGCCGTAATGTTACGTTGGGTGACGTCACCCATACGTTGTCTATAAATAACAACGGAGTAGGTTTTCTAGAGAACGTTGTGTCACCGTAACGTCAAATAGCGGTGCTGTCATTTGCATGACGGCCGTCATAGCGGTGATAAACAGTAGTTCAACGTTTTTCGCGTGTAGCGGTGGGCATATTTAATTAATACAATGACTTGGAGCGAAAATGATGAACAATTAATTGATTTTCTTAAAAATCATGAAGCTTTGTACAATATCAAATCCAAAGAGTACAGACAAGCTCAGATGAAGCAACATTTGTTATAATTTTGTCTTCTGATGACTCTTCATCATCCAAAAATACTAATAATGCTATGTCCAAATCGTCCATTTTTCACCAGTGTTCGACCTACTCTCGAGTGAGTACTGACTGACTACGATTGAATACGGTCGCACTACTTTCTAGGACAGCTTGGCCACCGTTTAGAGACGTAAAGACGGCCGTTAGTTAACGGCACCGGTTTTCTAGGAAACCATAGCTTTACTCGTTATATTTATACAGACTATATGACAGCCGTCATATTTATGTCGTCGTAAAATTCTAAATACTCTTATGGTGCGTTCCACTAAGTGTTCACAACGCTCACGCTCACGACCGCTGATTTCCCCATTCCACTTGATTGTGAATGTTACTGTCGTTAACTCAAGTGGAATGGATTATGGAGCGTTTCGGGCGTTCATGTCAATATGTATTACAAATGTCAAGTTTGAAAATAGTAGAATTTTAAGGAGGTTAGGTAATCATAAACAATAAGTTTTGATATTTGTGACTTAAATTTATTTATGTTAAAAGTGAAGAATAATTGAATATTTTATAAATAATTTTGGAAACTGCAGGAGTTATTAAAAGAGATGCTATTATGAATTCCTTGTAAAACTGGTAGAAAACTCATCATAAATCCTGTTAGGAGTAATCACAATAGTTTTATAGGACCGAAAATTATCAAAGTTGTATGATCATTGGATTTTTGAACATTTGAGTGAAAATAATAATTTGATGTAAATTGTATGAACTATAAATAAAAATTTTAATATTTACAAATTATTACAAACTAATTTTTTTTAATTTAACATTTAAATTGAGATTATCACTCTTAAGCCGTTCTTCAATAAAACTCTCTGAAGTCTCTTCAATTAATTCTTGATCTACTTGAACAGATGCGGAAGCTTCAGCTTTTCTTAATAGCTCAGTTGCAAAAAATACATCTGCAAATAAAATAAATTTACCAAATATATATATATACATATATATATTATTAATGAAAATAAATATCGTTTACATTGAGTAATTAGGTTATGCTATCCATTATTCAGGTAAAATGTATAAATAGCTGTTGAATATAAACTAAAATCAATTGTATTAAACTTATATTGCATAATTATATTTACCTATTTCTGCACGAGCAGCTTCAGCTTCAGAAACGATAGCATCTACAACAATTTCTCTTTCTTAATCAAATAATGTGATTTTTCTTGTCGCTATCTTTAAGCTTTGAATATAATAATATTATTATTTGTCATATTTCAAAAAAAATTCAAAAATTGCGCCAAATTATTCTCAACGTTCACAACGACCCACCTCTTTAGATGGGTCGTTGTGAGCGTTGCGTGAGCATTAGTCATGACGTCATGAGTGACGTTTTCGCCGTGACCACAACGACCGCGGTCGGTTTGTGGAATGGCTAAAGGAGCATTTTGATCGTCGTGAGCGCTTAGTGGAACGCACCATTAAAGGAAAACTGCGTGCTTGCTACCTCGCCTTATGTCACAGTTGACGAGATGTGACATTGTTTGCTAAGTGCTGACTACCTCAAGTCATTCCTGTTGCACTCGGGTGCTTGGATGCGATGGATGTGTCATGTCTTACGGTTCTCAAGAATACATTATAATCTTCTCTCTCATATAACTTTCAAAAAATTGTGACTTGTAATGCATTATCTAATATATAAAATTCTCGTGTCACAATGTTCCTTCCCATACTCCCAGATTCTTATAACATTTTTTATGCATATTCACTAAGTCTAAGAATCCGCTACTATCTATCTTTCAAACCCTTAAGTGATGAGGGGTATCCACCCCAAAAGCATTTATTGTATTTTTTTGAATTCTTTTTTTGTTTTTATTTTTTTATGATACAGCATACAAAAATACATACAACCCCTAATTTTCACCTGTCTACGATCAACCCCTACTTTTTCTTATTGTAGATAGTTATTTTTATTGAACAAAAAAAATGTTTCCTACAAATAATATACATGGCAAAACGACGTTTGCCGGGTCAGCTAGTATTTCCATAGTATCAACAATTTCTTAACCTTTACTATATCCATCCCACTTTACCTTGGCTGGGTTGAAGAATTTAATTACTATTATATCAGTAGAATTGAACAAAACTAACCGAATGCAATTTCATCTACGTTAATAATTCAACCCAAGCGTAAAAAAACACTATTTCGTAAGATCAGCACATCCAAACACAGAATATTATAAGTTTTAGTTCTAATAGAGACACACTTCAAATCGGTCTAAAATTCGAGTACTGTTGAAATATTAAACTTCAAATATCAATTGAATATGCAATACGCTAGATTCAATCACGAGAGATTTGAGCTTCCGAGTGCTCACCGAATGTGGTTTATGTTTGAAATAACCTATATGTGGAATATTCTGTGCAACGACGGATAAGAATTTAACGTTTCAGTAATAATAATACAAAAACAGGATCCGATTATGTTTTTATAGTATTCTTTTTCGACAATTTTTTTTTGAGCAGTGTTAGCCACTTAGGCTTCAGCGTGCGACCCTAAGGTCGAAGGTTCGATTCCCGGCTGTGCATTAATAGACTTTCTGTTTTGAAAGAAGGAAAATATCGCAAGGAAACCGGGCTTGCCTTGCAAAATGTCGACGGTGTCAGGCACAGGAGGCCTACTTGCCTATTAGATTTACATCCGACATAAAATTTTTTATTATACTAATAAATGTAACAAAATATTTATCTAGGCTTACTGTGCGTTCTGAACTAGACAGGTTCTCGGACGTGAAGAAACTCCCCGAATGTGTTTTTCTGGATTTTTTAAAGTTGATATAACACACAAATCGTAATTAAAACGAACTACCTATATAGTTTATAAATACTACTTGCAATAAATGACATAATTTATAAGCTTTTAATCAATTATATATTATAGAAACAAAGTAATAACATTCAGGCGTCATAAAATCTAATCAGATCCACCATATACCCCACGCCTAACCACAAATAATGTATGTGCATAACTTATCCATTAGGAGACTGCTTTGCAGCTAATGATTATCCGTATTGCTTATATACATCCACTATATACTTAATATCATTATATAATCATTCCTGTTAGTGTATGTTTCAAGCTGTTGTATAATATTAAAACAGTGTCCTTTTGAATGAATTAAAAAATCACTAAGGAATGCAATGTGTTTGTATTTATTTAATATTTTTCTCGTTCTTTAATAAACCCTTCATTTATACACTCATTTTTTAAATAATAACAATATATTTCGATAACTATTACATAAATGTAATAAGTAAGAATGTTGTCTATTTCAATTAAGACCTTTTTAATTTCGATATAACGAAAAAAATCATCATGCAAATACAAAAGAAATTTTCCAACTCGAACAAAAGCTTTCATCGAATCTCTTTCTTTTAAACATTTAAACGACTTACCGAATTTTCGCAGGAAAAAATATTCAATTGTTAAAAGAAAGTCTGAACTTTTAATTTCTAAATCGGCCTTTTCTAAATAAATGAAAGAACGATTTTTATGGAATTCAAATTTAAGGAAGTTATATTTTTAATGTAAAAAAATTTCTAATAGTGATTGCTGTAATGGTATCACTAAACACAAGAAATCAACTGATTTGCATCTGTTACGTTTACGTTTTATAATAATAAAACAATATAAATGCACCCGTTTAAAAAAAGCACTCCGTCGTATCTCTCTCTTTATTTATGTTTAGGGTATGATGAAAAGAGAAAGATTACAAGATTACAATCAGCTGCTTTATTTAATTTCTAATGACGGGAGGATTGATGACGAAAGGTAGTTTTAAAACAATTGTGACTAGATGAAACAAAATTATTTACTGGAATTTTTTTGTTAGCTCCCGCGTCGACGTTTTCAATTAATAAAACACGCACCGTGTTCTCCTACAGAATAATGATCACATTTTGAAAGCATACATAAATTTATTCATTCGTTTATTGGTTCGAAACTAGCGAATATATTTTTATATATAGAACGGAGGGCAAACGGACATGAGGCTGAACTGATGTAAAGAGATAACAGAGGGCTCGCGGGTGCGTTGCGGCCTTTTAAGAATTGGTAAGCTTTTTTCTTGAAGGACTCTAAGTTGAATTGATTAGGATATACTTCAGTGGGCAGCTGGTTCCACATAGTGGTAGTGGTGTTATGAGTGCAATTTCATATTTTGCCTCGAGGTCCGATGATGAAACTCAGCTGCAGGTATTAATTCGAACACTCTCCGTGGTAAATGCAGTAGAAGAAGCAGATAGAGCCCACATCTCTGCGCAAGGATCCAAGCCGCTCGGAAAGGGATTGGTCGACGACGATTCGAACCGCTCTTCGTTAATTAGTTCTTTAGTCAATCCTGATATAAGTTTGTGCTTTAATAGTGGTGTGTGTAGCTAAATCATTTACAATTTAACCCTTGGTTTGATTTCCGATGTCTCATCGTATGATTGTCTAATCATTATCTGTTACAGGAGGCACTATATAATAAAATAATTGGACATACAAAAATCATACCGATAAATATTTGCAGTCTAGAGCACAATAATAATAAATAATTTGACATAAAACAAGGCTCGACTTTCGACTAGTAAAGGCTCTTCTAAATTTATTTGAGCGCAGTTTGAAAGCATTTATTTAAATGGACGTACTTTAGGCTTAATTACTGCGGATTGAACGCTCTACTAATTTATATATATTATATGTGTGCCTTAAATTATTTAAGTATAGTTATTACGAGAAGACTATTACGTTTTTTTTTAAATTCTAAGTGCTGTGTGTAAATATGCAAGAAAGAAGTGGCTATTCGATGCCTTCTTTGTTCCTTGCATCTTTGTAGCTTGTTAAGACTATTGCGCTTGGGTGTATTATGCTCATTAGTTAATTAGTCGAATATCTTTATACAATATATTAGTAAATTAATTTTATTCCAGCAGCCTTGCGATTCTGTAACTCACTTTTCGGACTCACACAGCGGTTTTCGCATACTAGGTCGAAAAAAATTGTTTTCTTATCGGTCACCACGCTCAAAAAGTTTAACTTGAATTAATATCAAAGAAAAAAATACTGCATAAATAAATAATTATAATTGCATAAGTTACTATGAAATAGCTTTACCGCGGCAGTCCCGAGTGGCACACGTTTTTTTATTATTATTATTGCCCCATCTTATAAATTTTATATATGCTTGTGTTTATACTTATGACAGATCAGACAGGATTAGAGTAGAATAATTAAACAAAATATAACAAGCCCATGATGTTTTCGTTTGTTTAGCGGAACTTTCTTACATATTGTTCATTGAAGATGAATATCGTAAGAACTGGCTTCGTCTTAAACTCAACAATTATAATTACAGGCACAGGCTATTAACTATATATTTTATTATTTATTAAAGTATCTTACTGTAACCGTTACCAAAATCGGCCCTAAATATATTCATATAAAATATTATTAAACTGAAGGAAAACGTTCCAAAAGTTCTGCAAATTTGACAGATATATCGAAAATAAAATAAATAACAAAAAATGTTCCGTACACTAAGGTTGGTTGCAAATTTTATACGTGATATGAAATATTATATCGAAAACTTCCCCAAGTTTGCAGAACTTTTTGAATTTTTTTCACGACCATACAGCAAAAATTAATTTAATTGCAATTTTAACAATGTTCCGGACTGCGGACAAGGTTGCAAAATGAGATTTATTGTCGTCCCAATGTACCATTCACTTGACCGAAGTTTGAAAACTTTTGGAATTATTATCAAATTTTCGATTTCGAATGTCTATAATGACTGGCCTACTTTATTTGCCTATCACAGAAGCACACACCCCACACACAATAGTAATTTTTTGCTTTTCGTTTTTTCTCACCACCGAGGATTTCTGTTGCTTTTTCATAACGAAAAAAGGCAATTGTAGCCCTGGCAACAGGATGCTATAAATAATTTATTACACCATAGTATAAGCGAACCTGATTCTCGGAATACAAGAGCATGTTTTCGACATGTTCCATCTGACTGTACCTCTTTAAGTGTCTGTGAGGATTACTATATCCTCGCGTACGTGACGTCGAAAGATACGTGAGCTACGTTGTGCCAGAGATTGATAACAACAGTCGGGGTTTAAGGGTTAATTTATTATCTACATGAGATTTTATTTATTATCTAGTGCTGTCCACAATTTCACCTGTGTTAGTGAAAATAGAATGTGTTCAAATAAGTTGTACAATCTGAATAAAATAAAATAGAATCGATGTTTTTATTTGTTAACATTTGTCCGAATTTTGTGGTCCATTAAATCGGTCAAATTTCCTAATTCACTGTTTACGTGGCACATTTTATATGAATATTCATATAAAATGTGCCACGTAAATTCGAAATCGAAAATTTGATAATAATTCCAAAAGTTTTCAAACTTCGGTCAAGTGAATGGTACATTGGGACGACAATAAATCTCATTTTGCAACCTTGTCCGCAGTCCGGAACATTGTTAAAATTGCAATTAAATTAATTTTTGCTGTATGGTCGTGAAAAAAATTCCAAAAGTTCTGCAAACTTGGGGAAGTTTTCGATATAATATTTCATATCACGTATAAAATTTGCAACCAACCTAAGTGTACGGAACATTTTTTGTTATTTATTTTATTTTCGATATATCTGTCAAATTTGCAGAACTTTTGGAACGTTTTCCTTCAGTTTAATAAAGAAAAACATTAACTTTTAACATTAATTTTTAATAACAAAAAATGTTCCGTACACTTAGGTTGGTTGCAAATTTTATACGTGATATGAAATATTATATCGAAAACTTCCCGAAGTTTGCAGAACTTTTGGAATTTTTTTCACGACCAAAACTTATTTTTAACAATGTTCCGGACCGCAGAGCAGGTTGCAAAATTTTATAGTTTGTTTTAATACCACTCCCGACCTTAGATCAAAATTTGAAAACTTTTGGAATTATTATGAATTAATTGTCTTGACTGACTGGTCTAAAGTGACATTACCCGCATTTGTGTATTGAAGAGGAGATGCAGTTAACAAATCACAATCAAACCTATCGCATAATCTTTTACATCGGAAAAGCCTCAAAAACACTAGAGAATTACGTCTTTAACTGAAACTGACACCTACATTCTACGGCTACAAACTGTGACGTCATAACCAGAAGCGAACTAACAAAGTTGTTCCGACCGCTAAGAATATATACGAACTTAACCTCTTGGGCTTTCGTGCCTGCCTGACACTGATCGAGAATCCTCCCTTTAGGTTGGAGAAACTGTTCACCATCCTTCATCCACAGGAGCATGCCAGCCAAGACTTAGATGCATTAAAAAAATCTGATAAACCACAAAGACTAATGACCACTGTCTAAAAGAGCACAAAGAGAGAATTATTAAATCGAAAATGTGCAATACTTTCATAACTAAAATTTTTACAAGTATGAAATTTAAATTTCACAAATTTTAAAATACTTTTCAGACCATCACGCCAAGTTTTAATTATTCGTTAAAAATGTTGCATGTCTTTGTAAATTAAACGTCGTGTGCGACAACAATATTTTTGTGTACTTAATTAACTCCCGTTATAAATGAATAATTTAAATTTATTCCTACAAATTTTGCATACAAATGGTGCAAACATTTTTTGTTCTTCAATTAAAAGAAATAAGTATTTATATGAAATTTAAGTTCCATTCTGTGACAAGACTAATGTCTAATATAGGGAACACTTTGTGTGTTTGTAAAAAAATTGTGATTACAAATTATAAGTGCAATTATGTTTAAATAATATAGATTTTAAAAATATTAAACACGCGTAGTTAGGACAAGAAAAAAAGAAACTAACTGGTTCTTAACAAAATAAACGGAAATGTTGTTATACATGAAAATTTCATAATGTCATATGACTAATAATGTAAAATGTAAAATTCCTTTAAAGACAAATTTGCGCGCCATTGTGTGTGGCAGACACATTATTGCCCCATGGGGCATTATTGCCCCATCTTATAAATTTTATATATGCTTGTGTTTATACTTATGACAGATCAGACAGGATTAGAGTAGAATAATTAAACAAAATATAACAAGCCCATGATGTTTTCGTTTGTTTAGCGGAACTTTCTTACATATTGTTCATTGAAGATGAATATCGTTCCATTCTGTGACAAGACTAATGTCTAATATAGGGAACACTTTGTGTGTTTGTAAAAAAATTGTGATTACAAATTATAAGTGCAATTATGTTTAAATAGTATAGATTTTAAAAATATTACACACGCGTAGTTTGGACAAGAAAAAAGAAACTAACTGGTTCTTAACAAAATATACAGAAATGTTGTTATACATGAAAATTTCATAATGTCATATGACTAATAATGTAAAATGTAAAATTCCTTTAAAGACAAATTTGCGCGCCATTGTGTGTGGCAGACCTTACGTTTTTGTACCATATTCTTGCAATAAATTATTATTATTATAGAATAAACAAATAAAATAAAATAAATACTAAAAGTACATCAACACAACATTATAATCTTGTTTACAGCACGTAACAACCGGTGTATCTTTTCTCTCGCGCTCGCACTTACCTGGAGCGAAAATCGAATTGAAGCCATGGCAACCTCTGCTTACGGCCATTTGTTAACTGACAACCATGGATGTAAACAGGAAATAGAATATTTCTATTAAAGTTAAATAAAACAGATGACTGTAAATAATTAACAAAAAATACTTGTTTACACTTGGCAACCCTAACGTTGCGGCTGGCTGAGAGCTGACAACCTTGTTTTTTTTCAATTCTTAATTTGATTTTCTTTAAAAGTACGTATTCAAAAAGTATAGTTGCAAATTATATCAGCAAATTAATTACGCGTAATTGTGGGTATTCTTTTATAGGCAGGTTTCCTATACATTGCATACTCACTCAACATTATTTTAAAATTAATTTCATCAAAAAAACAGATAGCTGCTGATTCTAGCAGTGGGATCTTAGTCCACAATCAGTTTCTGAGGTCCAAAAGGTCTTTAAATAAGAATTAAATTACGTGTTCTGTGACAATTAAGTTTTACAAACACTATTAATAAGCTAGTCTACATTTTGCAATCAGTCTCGTAACCTAGTAGTGCACCTAATAGGCATAGGGCACTTTACCATTACATACCTATTCATTATGTCAAAGTTAAAGTCAAAGTCAAATCATTTATTTCAATTAGACCACCTAAAATGGCACCTTTAAACGTCAAACAAAATACAAAGAAGATTCTAGTTGCCCCTTCCAAAGGGTAGTTTCGTGTGGAGAAGAATTGGCAAGACACTCCACACTTACTCTTTTAAAATAGGTTTACAATATTTTATTTACATTAGTTAAATAATTATATGTGAAGACAATGTACTCTTAGAATAAAACTACTATACTAAAAGAGTTAGTATACATGTTCCTCACATATTAACAAATATCTAAACCGTAGAATATTATACATTAAGAGTTTCCCATAAAATCTGATAAAAGCCATGAGGCTGATTGCAGATGTATTTAAATTAAAAAAAAAAAAAAAAAAAGAATATTATACATTAAAGAGTAATAAAAATAATAATAAAAAAACAATATAAAACATTGTGTGAGATAAAATAAAATAATTACATTTTGTAGTATTATAAATTAAAAAAAATAACAACAACAACAATTAAATATGTTATAGTAATATAAAATATTTAATGATGACGTAAGTAACATTATAGGAGAAATAAAGATAATGTAGATCCTAACAAAAGGCTACTCAATCCACGAAAAGAGATAACGTCAGACGTAAGATCAAATCCGTAGAACAATAATCATTACGTAGACCCACCGCAATGAAACCTCTACATACGAGCTACGATAATGCTACGGTTAGCGATACGATTCCGTCAAGTGACCCAAATTCATTCCTCAATATATAACTAAAGCCGAACTAGATGTATTTGTCTATAATACAATTTACTACAGTGTAAATCACAATCTATTGTTCCAAATATATGATAATTATGGTAAACATAAAATTTACAAAACATATAACATTACACTTGGATACAAAAAGGAAAAAAGTGCGTGCGTACAAAGTACACATGTCAGAAGTGAAACTTCTTTGGTAAACTAATTTTTAACTCTTGTTTATACTTATATACCTAAATCTTAAACTTTAGATTTCCGAGACTTAAAGGGAGGGAAAAATGAAGATATGTTAGGAACTTAATGATGTTCATGTCATTAAAATTAAAAGTGTCGCAAATTATATACAATTAATACGTTTTTTTTAAATTATTTCTTCGATAGGTAATAAAAACACGTGGCATTTTAATTTACAATTAGTCATCTGAGATTTCAATAAATTATTTTGCATAATATAAAATTCTAATATTCGATCTCTCCCTTTTCTTCGACAAAAACGCTGCACATCGTCGTGACGTTTTTTAAAAATTTTACACCCTTAAAGAAGTTTCACTTCAAAAATTTTAAGATTTAACTTAATAATTACTTATTTAAAAATACTTTTCGTCTAATGCGGATTACTTTGTACCAGCTCTTTACTGTTGTTGACTTACTGTAGCAATTCGTCAAACAGAAAAACATGAGATAATTTATCATCCACGAGTCCCATTGCTAGGGGGTAATTACAAAAGCTCATATCAGTAACTTAGTCCAAGTGGTCTCTAATAAATCGCCCAGAATTCTAAAACGTAACGTAACTCAAAACTTTAATCTCATGATCTATTTAACCATTTTTATATATGAAATATGTTAATCATCAATACTGTTTTAAAACAAAGAAGATTTTATTAATTAGTGTATTATCTTTTAATTTCATCAAGAAACTGCAGTCGGCATTAAAAGTACACGGTTACAAGGACCAAACATTTTAAAGGTTGTTTTAGTTTTCTATTAATGCATTTTTAATTATATGTATTACTATGTAGTTTAAGAATATTGTAAATCCAATATATAAAATTCTCGTGTCGCGGTGTTTGTAGTTAAACTCCTCCGAAACGGCTTGGCCGATTCCCATGAAATTTTGTGTGCATATGTGGTATGTCTGAGAATCGGAAAACGTCTATTTTTCATCCCCCTCAATGTTAAGGGTAGTCCACCCCTATTTTTTTTTATGATACAGCATTACATACTTATTATTACATACAACCCCCAATTTTCACCCCTCTACGATCAACCCCTATTTTTTATTATAAATGATAACATGGCAAAATGACGTTTGCCAGGTCAGATAGTACTTTATATTTGTGTGTTTTTACACATTTATTTAAATTTAGTAATGATATTTTTTAATCAGTTATGGCACTAAAATTTACAATTTATGTCTAGATTTAATAGTACTGTTATTGCGCCACGATAACTTTAAAGTTATTATCAGTAAGTGTTTCTATGTGTCTAGACGATAGGATAAAGCGATCACAGCATGATCCATTACAAATAATTTATTAACAAACTGTTTAAGATAAATACAAAGTCTTTAGAAAAAGCAGACCTTTATAAAACTGTATTACCGTTCTGTATGAAATTAATTAAAGAAGTTTTAAATTACTTTTTTCCTCTGCTTCGGAATTAGTTTATGCTCGTTGAACAGAATGTCTTCAGCTGAATATGGCCAAAACTTTATTCTTGATCATACGAAATCTTAAAATCACAAATAGTTAACGACGGTAATTATATTTACTTATTTCACAGAGACCAAATTCTATATGCTTATTTCACAGTTCACTATAAAGCAATTCTCATTAAACTTAGTAGACACATATGCAAGCTCATCACACAGATAGCATCGCCGGTCAAAGATCGAAACATTCAATACGTCAATCCATTGCACTAAATCTATTCAATGTCGAAACGAAAATGGCCGTATCGGAGTCGAAAAATGCAATAATCCTAGTGAAAATTCAAATAGAATAATCCTAGTGAAAAATACTGAAAACAAGTTCTTGACATTTTAACTCAATATTCTGAATGCAGTGTATGTTATTTCAATTTTCTGTTGAGATACTTTTTTTGGAATATAATTTGTTTTTATATTTTACAAATGTCAGCTAGACTATCTTTTGCTTGTTTATCTCCTCAACGAATATAATTTACTTTTCATAATATAATTAATAGGAAAATAATAAACGGGTCAAATAATTTTGAGTTTCCCTTTGGGAGACCTATAGAGACTAGACCCGGGACCTCAGAGCTGGCGCTTTCCTCGCTCAATGATAAGTATAGCAATACAGCGAGGAAATGCTGCCAGCATTAAAGGTACACTGCCAATGTTTACAAATTTGTTTTAATTTTATATAATTCTATTTTTAATTATTATTATATTATCGTTAATTTCTTTTAAAATTCCTCCTCCTTATGCGACAAGACACACAAAATTGTTCCATGTGCCTCGTACGAACTCGAATTATCTGCATAATTCGCCAATGTTTCGGGTTTTATCTAACTATGACACAAATTATGAGGATATTGATATTTTCCACCTCACCAAAAAAGATGTGAGAAAGTATTTGAAGAGGCGGGAAGACTCTGATTTTGTTTAAGCAGTGATTTGAAATATTAAGTATTATTTGTTGTTTTAAATGTTAAGTTTCAGTTTTCTTGATATATTTTTGTCTATTAATGTACTTATTTGTTTTCTGTATCGTATATATTGTTTATCTATGTAATCTGTTTTGGCTTTCTGTATTGTCTAAGTGTTTTGTTTTATAATATGTATGTTAGCTGTAAGATTACTTATAATTAAGTAAATAAATAAATTATTACTTTGTAGGTTAAGAATATTGTAAATACTGTATATATGTGTTTAAAAAAAAAATAGTAATAGGATAGATATGCTGCACAGCTCTCTTACAAATACTAAATTTGTATGTTCGAAAATACTTATTTGTTTCCTATATCTAAGTACAACAGGCAAAGTCCCAGGCACCAACTAGCAATAGTTGGTTTCACATCAAATAATTTATGTCATTTTTATTCATCTGGTCATTTATATTTTCAAGTATGCAATTAAGTCGCATAATATTTGAATACAACTTGTAATTCAAAAGTTCTTTAATTAAATTATTTTTAGTGAAATAACGAATGGAAATTATTATTTTCAACGGAATGTGAGTGAGTACTAGTCCTATTATTTTAACTATTCTTATTTCGTAATGCACTTTTCGTATGGCCTGGAAGTTTGGGTATGATTGTCAGAATCTGTTGATATTTCGGAGTAAAGGGAACAATCTCCTTATTACCAAATTTTTTCACTAAAATAATATCACGAAAATTGTAGAAAAATATAATAAATATTACAAACATTTTTTCAATAAGTTTGTGAGTGTTTAGAATAAATGTTTTTATAGATATATGTTCCATGAAAACTGTTTAAAACTAAGGAAGTATTTTTTAAACCTGAAAATGTTTTAAAAATACCAATCTTAAATTAAGTCAAAATTAAATAATCAAAAACATTTATAACTATTTGATTCTGTAAGTGTCGATATAATAAATCTCAAAGTCAGGGTGGTTAAAATGTTATAAAATCACTAGAAATGTAAATATCTTACGAACATTTAAGAGTTTCAGACGTAATTAGAAACTTTCAACTTCATTTTAAACTTTAAACCTGAAATGTTCAAAAGCAACTCGCGGTGAAAGCTCGTAAGTATAGTTCGTATTCTCAAGTTTTCAACAATTTAAGGTAAAAAGTCAGTTCTTCACAATAGTTTGAGACATAAACGATTTATGTGTTTTTGTTTACAGTAAGTACTCTTTCATTGTATAAAAGTTTACGTTATATAGATATGTATAGCTATTAATAACCAAACATGGCCTTTTGGGTCTTTGATATGCAATTAGAAACATAGTTGTTTTTGATTTTTTTTTTTTTTTTTTTTATAGAACGGGGGGCAAACGGGCAGGAGGCTCACCTGATGTTAAGTGATACCGCCGCCCATGGACACTCTCAATGCCAGAGGGCTCGCGAGTGCGTTGCCGGCCTTTTAAAAATTGGTACGCTCTTTTCTTGAAGGACCCTAAGTCGAATTGGTTCGGGAATACTTCAGTGGGCAGCTGGTTCCACATAGTGGTGGTGCGCGGCAAAAACTGCCTTGAGAAACGCTCAGTTGTGGAACGTCGGACGTCGAGGTGATACGGGTGGAATTTCGTATTCTGCCTCGACGTCCGATGATGAAACTCAGCTGCAGGTATTAATCCGAACAACTCCTCTGAACACTCTCCATGGTAAATGCGGTAGAAGATGCAGAGTGACCCCACATCTCTACGCAACGCCAAAGGATCAAGCCGCTCGGAGAGGGATTGGTCGTCAACGATTCGAACCGCTCTGCGTTGTATACGGTCAAGTGGAAGGAGCTGGTACTGGGGAGCCCCCGCCCAGAGGTGAGAGCAGTACTCCATGTGGGGCCGAATTTGCGCTTTATATAGTTGCATGCGGTGGCCCGGAGTGAAGTACCGTCTCGCCTTACTGAGCACACCAAGCTTTTTGGAGGCTAATTTAGCCTTTCCTCCAAGTGACCGCGAAACTGAACGTCGCTCGATATGTCAACGCCAAGTATTCCAATGCTGGCTGTGGCTTTAAGAAGAGTGTTTTCGAAAAGAGGAGTAGCGACAAAGGGTGTTTTTTTAGCGGAAAACGCGCAAACTTGTGTCTTCTTGGGGTTAAATTGGACTAGGTTTTGTCTGCCCCAATCTGAGACTCCACGAAGTAGAGTTTCAACTTCAGACACAAGTTTGTTCCGGTACTCATCAACAACTGCCCGAGAAATACCTGCCCGGCCAGTGTAAAAAGTATCCCCAGTACTGTCATCCGCATAGCAATGAATGTTGCTAAGTTTCAACATATCATTGATATGCAGAAGAAATAGGGTCGGGGATAGAACACAGCCTTGTGGGACCCCAGCGTTTACGGGTTTTAGGTCGGAACATGCTCCGTCGATGACGACCTTGATGCTCCGATCGGCCAGAAAGCTGGAGATCCAATTGCGTAATTTCTCGGGAAGCCCATAGGCTGGAAGCTTCGAGAGCAGTGCTCTGTGCCACACCCGATCGAAGGCTTTCGCTATGTCCAAACTAACCGCTAGCGCCTCCCCCTTGGACTCAATTGCCTCTGCCCATCTATGTGTAAGGTATACAAGAAGGTCACCAGCCGAACGACCACGACGAAAGCCGTACTGATAATCGCTAATCAGCTGGTGGCCCTCTAGATACCTCAAGAGCTGGCAATTAACAATGGATTCCATTATTTTGGAGAACAAGGAGGTTATAGCTATTGGGCGATAGTTGGACGGATCAGAGCGATCGCCTTTTTTAGGGATCGGATGTATCAAAGCGGTCTTCCAGCACTTCGGGACAGTGCCGAGCGAGTACAGGTACCGGAAAAGGCGCGTTAAGACCGGAGCCAACTCAGGAGCACAAGTACGCAGCACAATTGGGGGGATACCATCCGGCCCGCTCGACTTATGAATGTCCAAGGAAGATAGTGCTTTGCGGACAGCACGTTGCCGGAATGTGATTTCCGGCATTGAAGAATCACACCGCGAAATGGTCGGTGGTGATCTCCCTCGGTCATCCAAAGTCGAGTTAGACGCGAAGAGACAGCCCAAAAGGTCAGCCTTTGGGAGTTGGGCCAATCTCTCGCCAAATCTGGCAATGTGCTCTGACTTTGCCTTAGTGATTTCCCGTTTGAAGGACCTGGAGGCTGAGTTATATGCTTTTTTAAGTTCGCTGGTATTGGCATCACGAGATTTCGCCGCTTCCGCCCATGCCTTAAAGCATTCTCGCTTTCGACGCGAGGCCGCCTTGCAAGAACGTTTAAACCAGGGCTGAGACTTGCCACCGATCGGCACCGCAGAAAATGGAATAAAGAGTTCCATGCCCTGCAGAACCACTTCGGCGACAGAGGCGGCGACGGAATCTGGAGCTTCCGGCGAAAAGCACATAGGCCCCCAAGGGTAGGACGCAAAGAAAGACCGCATCCCGTCCCAATCTGCTGACTTATAGTGCCAAATACGGCGACAACCCATAAAGCGGGGCCGTGAAGGGCGCGTAGATGGCACAGTACTCCGGACCACACAATGATCTGATGAACCCAATGGCGGGTCAACAGAGACTTGATAGTTCTCCGGATGAGAAGTCAGCAGAAGGTCCAACAAAGAGGGTTTATGACCATCCACATCTGGTATTCGCGTAATCGCAGGGACCATTTGTGTCAGGTCGTAGGCTAAAGCAAAGTCGTGAAAGGATCTTCCCGCGTGATCGGTGGTTTCAGAGCCGAGCCAATCGGCATGGTGGGCGTTAAAATCGCCAAGTATCACGATTTCAGCGGTAGGAACCCTTTCGAGCAGGGAATCTGTAGCCATTTGGATGTGCTCAATGAGTCGGTCAGTTTCGGTATTTCCGCTATGGGACCTATACAGGCATGCGTAGAATCGCGGATGGTCATCGCAGTCTACGCGCAGCCAGAGGTTAGATAGGTCCCTTCCTTCAAGCGTCCCGAGGCGACGAGAACAGATATCCTCTCTGACGTACACGCAAACTCCAGCCCGCGGCACAAATGAATGTTCCAATTTGTACCCCGGGTAGGATAGGTGGGAAGTATCAGCCGGGGAGGATATCTGAGTCTCGGTAAGAAAGAGCAAGGCCGGCATCGCAGTCTCTAGATGATAGTGGACAGCGTTGATGTTAGAATTAAGCCCCCTAACATTTGTGAAGTCCACGGCGAGTGTGGACGGGGGTGCCTTTGTATAATTGCTCCGTTTGCCCCGAGGACGATTACTATTTTTGTAGAGCGCAGAATTGCCCCCCAGAATACGAAGGGCAGCCTGTGCGTCCACCACCGGGTGCTGAGTGTCCCGGTGGTGGACGCCCAGAGGGGGATTCTCCACCGCGAGCGCGTGTGGTACCCCCTGGGGTAGATTCTGTTTTTTCTGCACCTTCATATTTCTTGTGTGTGTGGGGGGGGATGGGCTCCGGGAATCTCTCTCACCGCACGAAACGCGAGTACAAGAAGGCGAACCTTTTGCATCACTTCACGCCGGTTTTCTGAGAGACAGTGGTACTGCCCCGGTCGTGCCTGCCCATTTGGCTGAAGCCCGAAGGCAACAGCATGGCACTCCCACTAGGAAGGGGTTGACTGATTGCGCTGATGAAATAACCTCTGTCACAGGTTATTTCACCAGTGGGCGATGGGGTCGTCACGTCCCGACGCCTAAAGTCTTCACAGTGTTTTGTTACCGTAAAAGTTAGAATTGAATGCGTACCTTGAATGAAACCAGGGACAGCTGGGGTATGAATGCATGACTGACATGACATGACATGGTTGAAAGGCGCTAGGCTTACCATTCAATTATTGTTAACACAATGTAGTAAACAAATATTATTAAAATTAATATATTGTGTATATCGAAAACGAAAATAAAACAGACTGACTTGAATTACTGACTGACATGTTCAACATCATAATTTTATCATGTCATCGTATTTTGTTGTTTGTTGTTATATTGTTGTTCGACTGACTAATTTTAGTGAAACAAGAAACCTTCTCAAACCAAATCCTAAATTCAAAATGGAATATTTTTAGTTGTTTTTAACAACTCATTATGTACAAAATATTTAAGACAACTAAAAGATAAATGATCCAAATTGAATATGCCATAGACAATCAAGATATTGATTATGTTTTTGTATGGCTCTTCAGCAAAAGTATTGGGATTAGACAACAATATTGACAAATATATAGCCGACAATTTGTTGCAATATCATGTTAAGTAAAATATATGCAATAGTTTTTTGTCTTCAAGAATATTATTAGTATAATACTGTTAAAATAACAGATCCATATCGTCAAAAGCACGCGTACAATAAACTACTAAACTAAACTTTGCGTTTCATTAAATGTTATTCATAGTAATTTATATTTGTTACTTGTGATTTATAGCTAACATATTCGGTCTTTAGATATTTCCAAGTAATATCAAACTTTGTCAATATAAGCTTTGTGTGTTTATGTAACTATCCCAAATTTATATTAGATAAGCTATAAAGATTATTTATCTAGGTACTATAAATTCACGAGCAATAAACAAGATCTTATCTTAATAATGTGCAAATACTGTATACCCTGTAGATTTCTATAGTAATATTGTTTGACTTCCCGTAACCCGCATAAGCGTAAACTAGCTCAATCAATTAAATTTGTCTGTCTGCTCATTATTTAATTTGGGCAACAGTACAACATGAAGACAGCTTTAGTAATAGGTTTATATGAAAGCAATTTTGTAAGCCTGTAAGCAGAATTTCTGTTTTTGTGACATGGTTTACTAATTTGTATATAATTGTGAAAAATGCTAAAATGAACATTCCATACGTTCGTGTTAAAAAATATACAATATATGTATTTCGTTAAAAGTTATACAATGCTACAGGCTTAATTTAGATGAACGTAATAATAAGAAAAGCTCGCGTCGTCAAAGATATGACTATAATATAATAATCTGAACGCTGTAGGCGTCTATGGTTTATTTCTTTATATCTTTTCTATATTATCTTTCTAAAATCTTTTCAGTTTCAATGTCAATCGCATTTTTTAAATCTTAACATGTTTCTACTTTATTTTTTATAATAATAAATAATTGTTTCCCCATATCATATTAATTTGTTTTGTATATTTAACCATTTAAAAATATTTGTTTATTCTTTATATATAAAAGCTTTTAAAATACAACCTTCAGCACTCTGAAAGCTTTATAACGTCAGAAGATTTATCTACTAAACAGGAAGGTCGTTCACTCCAAATTTGTTAGAACACATGCCTTACTATCATAATAATTTAAAAGTTCTGAGAAAATTTAATACTGTTTTTGCTCAGCTTAACTTATAGAAAATACTTTTGTAGTAGAAGTTTCTGTATAGATGAAAACTTAGGTTAAAAATCTCCCAATTATACCTATCACTATAAAAACCCTAGTTAAACATTACCTCGTAAATAATTGTTTATTAAATGTGTATACAAATTAAAATGAATCACATGCAGTATTTTGAAATCTTTATCTTGAAAAAATAATTCATACATCCGCAACGCTTTTATGTTTGTAATACTGCATTGCTATTAAGACTCGAAGAAATCAATAAAACCTAAGCGGAGCATTAATAAAGTAAGTTCTCGTGTTCCCGTGGGTGTAACACAATCATTTGTTTAGTTAAGTTTTCTCTTATTATCAGCTTTGTATATAAACGATTAGATACATTATGTATACAATAATACCATTATAATTATGTATCACAGATGAAATGTCGTGACCTTCATACATTTTTAGGTTTTACGCGGTTTCTTCAAGATGTTTTACTTTTTAACTGCTCACAGAAAGAACAATCCATTGCGCAACCGGGATTAAAACTGGGGACCTCGTTTAGAGACGCACACCTAGCCTTACCAACACTGCCTTACAACAGATATAAAAAAAAACCGACCTATATACTAGTCTAATCATATTATAATATGTCACTTTGCAAATAAATATAACGACAATATCTAATTGAACCTTTTATCATTGGTTTTCCCACGTTGTTATCAAGTTAATCTTTACTATGTAAATTTTAAAAAAAACCTAGAGAAAATAAAAAATTAATCGCACTAAATACAGTATAAGGAAATAACATATACAAATATTAATATACCTCATGTATTACTTGACTTACATTTACAAAAAGTTACAGTGAAAGGATATTAAAATAACATCGGTTTGAAATAAAAAAGTAATCATTGTGAAAAGTGGTGTATGGTAACTGGGAGGTATAGATGCGCTTTAAAGGATTTTATTTGCCAATCATCTTATTTATTGGTACACCATATTTAATTCCCTTTCATATCGACTTATAAAACCAATCAAAAGATTCTCAAGAGCATTTACATCGATATGACGAATGCTTTGGTTGGTAAGACTATTCGTAATGCTATCCTAAAAAATCTTAAAAAATATTTCGATTAGATTGTATTTAAAAATTTTCATACTCTTAGTTCGGTAAAAAAATGATTTATTTTTTTATTTATGATATTTTTTACTTGATAAGGTTTAAATCTTGAAACCTACATAACTTTCGATATCACGGGAATAAAACATTGAAAGTCATAAATGTGTATTTCATAAACCAATGCTTACATAATCATTGACAATCCTATAGCATTGCCAGGTTAAAATGCATCGTTGTCTCTTCTTGAATAAATAACTATACGTAGCGATAACGCGCTTGAGCTTAACAGTGTTAATATTTTTTAACGAACAAACAAAAAAATGGGCGTAAACAGGTCACATAATCACCTGATTTTAAGAAATACCGCCGCCCATGGATATATCCACTGCCTCAAGGCTCGCAAGTGCGCTGCCGACTTTTGAATAGCCCTCATGATATTAGATTATCAGGATATCATATTACTTTTCAGATTATTTATATTATTACATAATTATTTATATAATATGATTATATAAATAATTAATTCAATTTTCTATATTAAATAAATGTAAGTTCGTTTATGGTGAAGGAATATAGAAAACAAACCTTGACGAAGTAAGAATGTAGTTTCTAAACAAGGTTAGCATTGATTTCATTTTCAATTCATTAGGTATTCGGGTGGCGTGTCCATTTTTCGGAACCTGTATTCTATCAGATGGCCTTTACCGGTCCGGCAATAAATAATAAGTTATTGTACTCGTAACATGCGATTTCTTTTACGTTCCTTAAGTTCTTCAGCTTTTTCTTTAGTCAAGTCCTTTTAAAAAAGTAGTGTGATTCCATCCGTATACCATTCAATAAAAATCACGTATTGAATATGGATGACTAGGTTTCCCATACGATTTTCTCAAAGAATAACGTTGCAAGAAAAATGAACAGCGATTTTCTTGGATGAAATGCGCCTCGGAAAAACTATTTGATCAGAGATGTGGATTCGTATATTTTACTCAGGGGAACTTTGAATTATTTTTAACTAGTTTGTTTCGTCAATACTTTAATAGAAAACACAACAAGTTCTAATTTATATCAGTTTTACCTGGTATATCGAAAGTGAGTCTGAAAATAGGATTTCCATATCTTCTTCATAAACAGGGGTTGGGTGTTAAATACCACCGCACTTTTTAACGATACTAATTATCTAGGAGTGTCCGGGGACCTTCATTGGAACACCTCCAAGTGAGTTTTGCTCCGGAAACGCGTCTAAATATTTTTATAAAAAATTTAAAGTTTTGTGTAATGTATTAAAATTTGTAAACAATCCGCCATTTTCTACTTTTCTATTGGTTATAAGTGATGTGACGTTCACTTAAAAAAATCGTGTTTTTAATTTATCGATTGTTAATAATCGTTTTATTTATTTATCGATTATTTCCTCATTTTTGAAATTTAAAGTTATAGAATAATCAACATTGAAATTAACCTAATTTCGTGTTGATAGATTATAGGGTTCCGAAATTTTTTGAAATTATCGATACCTACTCGTCTGTATTTTCTAATTAGTACTTGTATTTCATTGTTTGCAACTTTCTATATTATTTAATTTTTACTAGAATAAAGTGTTTACTTTAATATCCAAAAAGTACCCAAAACCGAATCAGAGCACCCCACTATCCACGTGGTCTTGTCTGTCTTACCCTAGAGTGTATACGTATATAAATAATCGGAGGCGCGGAGGAAGAGTAAAATTTGAATAAAATGCCTGTGCTTTGGTACGCAAGGGTGGAGGGGCTGCATTTCCTGTAGCGCCGGAGCTGTCCACAAAAACAAATATTATTTAGATTGGTTAGGTTAGAGTTAGTATATGAATATTTGGTCGCCGAAGGCGACCAGGACGCTCGAGAAGCCGAGGCTTGAATAAACAATTACTATTTAGATCGGAGCTGTCCACAAAAACAAATATTATTTAGATTGGTTAGGTTAGAGTTAGTATATGAATATTTGGTCGCGTAATTTTCAATTATTTTTAATATTAAAATCGAATACAAAAATCGATTTTCACTTTTAAAAAAATCGATTATTTTTCACATCCCTATTAATTTTATAAACTTAATCGGCCATTTTGAATGTGGTTTATGCTAGACTAGCGGTAATTAGTTTTAAAGTTTACTTTATAAATCTTTATAAAATTTTTGACGCGTTTCCGGAGCAAAACTCACTTGGAGGTGTTCCAATGAAGGTCCTCCGAGACTCCTAAATAATTAGTATCGTCAAAAAAGTGCGATGGTATTCAAAACTGTTACCATAAACAGTCGTACAACGTATGAAATAACAATTATACTTTATTTATATAAATTAAGTGTTAATGCCACAGTTTGAAAACACAATAAAGTTATATGTAAATATACATACATAAATTATAAATGAAAACGTCCATTTTAAGTGTGACAAGAAGGATTAATTATTCGCATGCTCGGTGTGAACAGAATTAGGCCTTACTTGCGAATACACACAGTACTAAAATGTGATACATCAAATTTTTAAGCGAACATTTCAGATACTTTTATGAATGTTAACTCAAATTTGCAATTAATGCTCTTCCTATTATTTAACTTTGCCAAAAATCAAACATTATTTATACTCTTATTAATGAATACTAGAGCTTAAAAACATTTAAAGCTTTTTCGTGCATTGAACTAAAATGTGCGAAAGTATACAGAAAATACAAGATGACGACTTAAAGAGCTCTAATTAAATGACATACTTAACACAGAATCATTAATGAGAAGAACATAATACAAAAATAGATTACAACTTACATTTATAATGCCCTAAGTTAGTAAGCACTTCACAAAACACACTTTATTATAATATACCGCGATAGTAAGTTACTCGTAGATGGTCTACGAGCGTAGCGTTCTACGGCTGTAGCGCGACTGTCTCATAGAGCCTACAGAGGCTATGCAGGATCTGATCAATGTGACTTTAAAGCTTGTTTGGGCGTATTTACGATATCATCAACAAAGTGATGTTTTTATTTGATCATTTTGGATATTCTATTACCAGATGTCCGTTGAGGTAGTTTAAAACAAACGGAGAGTCGTACCAATTATTATATATCTTTATTGTGACATTGTGAGTCTCCATATTGAATTCTCATCCCTTTTGCTCCAGATTTTTTTTAAAACATTCATCATCTAGAAATAAACACAACATAACTAAGTGTAAGTGTGTAGTAACATATAAAAGTGTTGTAAGCCAGAATAGCATTACATTATGAAATAAAGTTTCGAGTTTACAAGCTGAAATATTAATCAGCTGCAATTGCATGTTATTTTTTGGCTATTGTTTCAACTCAGTGCCTAGCAAATAAGACTGATTTACTTATAAAGAATCCAAATATCCAGGAAATGAACAAATACATCCGACTTTTATGTCAACATTATATGAAAAATAAAGCAACGCCATTGCTCTGACAGATATATTAAAATTAAATAAGCCAATCAGAGATTATTA
This sequence comes from Pieris macdunnoughi, assembly GCA_905332375.1. Classification (NCBI taxonomy): domain Eukaryota; kingdom Metazoa; phylum Arthropoda; class Insecta; order Lepidoptera; family Pieridae; genus Pieris; species Pieris macdunnoughi. Next base: position 654,231 of record CAJOBZ010000027.1, read on the forward strand.
TTAGTAATAATTATAATACATCAGCCTTCAGTTAATAAACATTTATGTCTAAGTTTAATTTTAAAATTAAAAAAAACGATATAACCCATTAAACCTTTATTTCATTGAAGTAAGTAATCCAATTTATCTGAATAAATTTACGAGATGCGGCGCAAAGGGTAGAAGATTTTTATTAATAAATAATGCGGTTATTTATAATTCATGAGCCGTTATTCCAATATTCTTTGTGGGAATTTCCGTTCGAAAATATGGAAACGGATATGATTATTACCTGTTATATTTAACTTGTTTATGTATACTAAAATCGTATTTGTTTATGTATGTATTTTCTTATTATTTTTCTTTGGTCTAGATATCGCTGGGAAGACGACATGGAGGAAGCGGTAGCGCGATCGGGAACATTGGGTCGCTTCGCCAATGGACTAGTATTATTTATATTATGATTCTTAACTTAAACTAATTTACTATTTACTAGGTTTTTTACCAATATTTACCACCTAAGCCGCTGGACCTTTACTTAGATTATTTAGAATTCCAAATGACCTGACAGAAGTCAGATAAATACTAAATACACTGGAAATCTGACTCAAAGTTCACCGCAAAATTAATTAAATCATAAGATCCTTCCAAGTTAAATACTCCGAGATTATATTACAGTTTATAATTATGAGGCCTCCAACATCGTCGGGATTTTGCTACGTATCTAATAATAATGATGGAGCCTACCAAATATTACGTTTTCTTGAAGGTTCATTCACTCTGTTATTAATATTTTTGCGGCTTTCATGGGCTAAGATAAATTTTACCAGAAAAAGATTTTCATACGTTGGATGTAATAAATCAGTATTTCGATTTTTACTGTATGTGTACACATTTTTTATAAAGAGATCTATTTTTAAGTGCATACAGGCATACAGGTTTCACCACCAGCCACGTGTTCACAAAATTTTGAGTCACGATGTTTCCCATTCAAGTTCTACACTCAAGTGTAGCTGAAATTCAAAAGCTCCCGCATTTTTAGAGCTTTTGAATTTCAGGACGAAGGAACCTATTACCACTAGGCTTAGTTATGCTTACTATGCTTGTGACAAACAATATTCCTCATATACCACTATTCCAAAAAACACTAGGTCCAGTAGTAAGTATTCAAGTGAAACTTTTATTGCATCGTCTCAAACTTTTTCGTCTGTGTGTTGCATGTCGCGTGACGGTCGGCCGCGGAGTAGGGATAAAGTGAAAAGCGCACGTCATAGCAGCCAAGGCCAATATGGCGGCGCCTATAGTTCGCAGCAGCTGACCGTGTAGTGTATAGACTATTATTTAATATGTGTATATAATCGAAATAATTGTTATTAATATGTGTATATAATCTAAATAATTTTTAAGTATTATGTATGTCGTACTCTCTAAGACACAGAATTCAATAAAAATATTAGTTTGAGACTTAGTCTACTTTTATTATTTCCCATTATCATTCCAATTTTCAAGGTATAAAATTAAGATTGATAAAGCGATTTTTATACCCTTGATGGAATATGATTCCAAATTTTTTTAGTTAAATGTCTATAATGTGAAAAAAAGTTTCACTTTTACCGTGGTTTCATAAAACCACACAATCCTTTTTTTTATGAAAAAACTCACTTTTTTTTTTAATAACATTCCTAAATATATATTCTAACCTTAACAATAATTCAAACGTAGAAATAAAAAATAAAAAATTTCTGTTCAATGTTGACATGGAGAGAAGACTGTAATTCACTTTTTCTTAAGTGAGTGAACCCAGGTAGTGCCAGATTTCATGATTTATGGGGTTATTGCCCTCTGTTTGCCATCCAATTGGAACTCTGCCAACAGCCATACCGAGCCTTTACCTAAGTTGTGTGAACTTTTAATGTGGTGATATACAACAAATTTGCTGAATATATATGAATTAATCGCTGGAATAATTGCCAAGTTAACAAAATTCAATGTAGGCAAGAAAATTATGTGTAAAATATAACAAAATACATATTCAGTAAAAAAATATATGATTGTCGTTCAGTTAGGCTTAAGCAATAGTTTTGAGGAGTTTTTATAGAATCTGCTCCATATCCATAACTAGCTAAAGGAATCGCTCAAAAAAATAAAAAAGGTCAAAAATACATAAAATTACTAATAACCGAGTTTAACTTCATTATATATACGTTTAAAAGGACAAAATCCTTCGACCACGGCAAGGACGGCCCATTAACTACACGCGCAAAGCGAAATTTAAGATGAGCATGAATTTTAAAAAATATATAAATTCTCTTATATGTTAGTATTATGTGTACATTAGCGACTCTTGCTTCGCACCGTTGCACGTTTTTAACGATGTGCACTCGAGATGTGTCGTAACTCCACTAAATGGTGTACTGAGAAGGAACCTAACGTATTTTAAAGAAACACTAGATAAGCGTGAATTGATTACAGAAATAGTAAATGAAATTTTGCGCGTACGTACACAGTTTTGTATAACTAAAGTTATTGTTTTAAATACTTTTAAAATATTTTTACATTGAGATTCTGTGTTAAATATTTGATATTTTCCACTGACGTCTATATGGAAATTGACAGCTCTTTAGTTCTATAACCTTAATATAGAACAACCAAATTACAGAATATAAAAGTAATAGTTAATAACCTTAAAAAATATAATATAATAACTAAAAAAAATAATTGATATGAATAAAGTATGAAAATGAAACAATGTCGGTGTTCAACATAAAATATGGTTATTTTATTTAATAAAAGTTCAAACAAAATGAAAAAAAAGACTATCCCTTCAATTTTAAAAACAAACCTAATTTTGCCTCAGTTACGCGGCAAAGAAACTTAATATTTAGTATAATTTGAAATTGATTATAGAGGATGACAATAAGTTACAAAATCATTTCAATATTTACAATAGTGTTATATACGTTTGTACACAGTAGAATCTAACGGCATACACTCCGTAAATCGAATTGCAATTCAGGTTAATAGCAACAAAGAATTCTCTCGCCAAATTTATTAGTTTAATCGAGAAGTCAAAGTCTAAACTTTAACACTAGACTTCACAACTTCTGGAAACAGCGAGGTCGTGAGCTTGCATAATCACTGCAGTAATATCTGGAATGGAAACTCGTTTATTTGTAAAGCTTAAACAAGTCAATACTAAATTATTGCACCGGTATCTCGGGACTTGGGTCTTCAACTAAAAACTTCATATTAAAGTCAAATAATTGGGTTTATGAACAATAGAAATAGTTATTTAATATTTAATTATATATCAAGGGGACAAAGGAACTGGATAAGTAACCAGCAAGTGTCACGAATGCCTTTTAAGAAACGGTATATTCAATTTTTGAAAGACCATTTTATGTATACAAGAGGCGAAACCACTTCGACGGATAGATCGTTCCACATAGCGGCAGTGCTAGTTTTTTTTAAAAAAAGCTTAGTAATTTTTTTATAGTAACTGAAAACTAGTATGCATCGTTTTGGAAATTATTGAAGTGAAAAAAGTCAAGTAAAATCTGTTATGTTTAGTACTAAATATACTGTATCAGGAGCTTGAAAGATTCCTGTTGTAGTATCATTCTACAACTGCACGTGGAAAATTTGATTCTCTAGTATTTAGTATACAAATCTTAGTGTCTGTATATGAGATAGAATCTCAATGGTTACTTAAACACTCGGGTAGACAGATTTCGTCTGATGACTAAGGCACGTATCGTCTAGACTGGCGCAATATAGAATTATATAGTATCACTTTCAGTTTAGATTTTAGCTAGATCTCACATCCCATCGTTAAGGCTTAGAGGAACTTTTTTTTAAAATAGGGAAGTAATACGAAACGAAAAAACAAGAACTAAGTTTATTAAATTATCGTATTTTAGTATTTATTTAGTTATTAAGCTTACGACATCACACACAGTACTAAATCTACTAATTATTTTACAAAATCTTACATCTAAAATGTGTGCACAATAAAAGTACAATTAATGTAAACATAAGTTTCACAAAAAAAAATTAACAATTAAAAATACAATTAAAACATATACAAGATAATACAAGCACACAATAAAATAAAATAAAATTATAGTATAAATTTGTTGGCACTTAAAGCAGGAAAAAAAGAAAAATCATCAGCAAAAGAGCGAATTAGGTTCGACAAAGGCACCCCACAATGCTTTCTCTAAAACCGATCAGCCCACCGAATATATCCAGCTCCGGATAAGCTGTGTTCAATTTGTTAAAATCACGAGGAATTCGAACGAGAGGTGCCTGAACTCCTAGGTTGGTTCTAGCAGAAGGAATTTGGAAAATATTGTTGATTCATCAACCGAGGGAATGAGTAAAGGACGACAATTTTAATATCCTGAATTATAGTATTAAAAACAATTGCCAATACATAATGTTTTCACAGTAGTATTGGCAATCGCAATCTGCCTGTCATAGGCTGTTTTGTCAGAAACAAGAACTGTATTTTCAGTTCATCAGTCCGATTTCGCGAACTATCACCCCGAATTAGATTCAGGACTTTCGTAAACATGTTTTGCTGTGGTAATAAACGTCAACTGAAGGTACGTCGACCAAATGGTTTCTGAATAATTTTAACTTATTAGATAAGGTGTTATTTATAGAAATCGATTATTTGGTACACCTTGTGAATAAGTTTGAAACTAATGCGTTCCGACTTTCGGAACACAATATACGAGATATGTTCTTATGAAGTTATTTTAGTGAAAATTACATCATAAGAACTATCAGTCCAAGGTTTTGAATTGGATTTTAATTTTGTTAAAAAAACTATAATTTAGTTACGTTAATGTCTAACGTAAGATAAATTTTCGTTAAGTATATAAAAATATTTATTATACACATTGATACTAGACAAAAACGCGGCAAGATTTTACTATACCCAGCGTAATTGATTCAAATCAACAAAAATATTGTACGTGTCATAAAAGACTTTAAATAAACGAAATACCAAGTGTAATAAATTTGTTGAAATTAAAAAAATCTTATAATGTGCGAATATTAGATTTTTTAGTAATAGAAATATATATTTCTAGATTAGCGTAGAACCATTTACTATTAGTTTGTACATCCATTATACTATTAGTTTCAGTCACTTACAAAGCGAAATACCACAAAGGAATGTGACAAAGGCACCCCTTTGGCAAGTTACGTGCAAAGGAAAATTTTACAAAGTTGTTTTTGCAAAAATTCAGCTTACCGACATAAGGGGACTTTGTTTTAGTCGTGGTCAGGATACTTAGTGATTTTTTATAAGAACGGCACTTCAGCATTATATACAAATTCACAAGTTTCAATATCTGTGAAATCATTTTTCTTAATGAACAAATTACAAATCGTGACTCCAAATTTGGTTTTAACACTAGGCCCATTTTGTTATTAAGTACATCGTCATTATCGTAGAACAATGTCGGATTGGAAAAAAATCTAAAATCCACTTTTTATCATATTTTGAAATCAACTTACTACATAGACTAAATTACGGCTACATTTTAAAAAATCCATGTCTTTTAAATTTCAAATTAATCAGTCTGTAAAGTGACGGATTTGGTAGAAACATGTGATTTTTCTAGAAAACTGTGTAATTTAATTTTTATTTTGTTTCAAAACAAACCCTTTCGTTTGCTTATAAAAGCAAACTACTAATTTAATTATATTAAATAATTACTATGAAAATTGGCTTATGCCAACAGCAGAATTTGTATTAAAATAGTTATGCAAAAACTAACATGATTATATTATTTTGAAATGGCTGCCCTGTAAAGTTTACTATTTGTCAGATGCGTCACTATTCTACGACTATGACGACATATTAGTATTTGACATTTTGAAGTGCTCAAGACTAGATTGTAACTTGGAGTTCGAAATGTTAGCCAGTGTTTTTTTGCTGCGTAATGTTTTATTACTTTTATTGTTTTTTTCTCAATAAAAAAATATTGCTATAGTTGTCTTAGCTGTAGCTGTCTAGCATATTGGGGTAGTAGGCAATTAAAAATCAAACACAAAAATAATACGACAGTCTTTATTTTTAAGTAATAAGCCCGTTAACATAATTGACGGAGTTCAGGAATGAAAACGTTTTCGAACATTAAAAAATCACAATTAGTTTCCCAAACATCGGTGAGTTATATGAGAAGCCTCCTTAAATTTTCTACACAATAAGAGTACAATAAACTTAATCATAGGAAATAATAAAACGTAAATCTTTAACTTTACGTTAAAGTAGTCGACTCTTTCATTATGACTCAAATAATGAAAGACAGCAATACAAGTGAGTTTATACTTATTCTGATTTTTCTAAATTTATAATCTATTACAATAGTGTTCCAATTTCAAAAAGTATATTTTATAAATAATGACGTCACGGTTATGTATAATAATCGTTTTCATATCCCATGTCTAGCTCAAAGCTCATTCAACATTATCGTATAAAATATGGTTTTACACGACCCAATTGATTTTATAACAAGCATTCAAATAAAACTATGTATATACATTTAACATACATTGTATATCATCCAATAGATGGCGCGATACAAAATTAATATTTCCTTCCTTAATAAAGACAATTTTAATATCAAAATTAACTATGTAAACTTAATTATGGCTCAATATGAGCCAATAATAACGTCGAAATATATTCAACAATTCATACAAAAATATAAAATAGATTTCCAAATAAACTCTACAGCGCCTCAAACACCGATAATTATTTCTTTTTATTCGCAAAACCGCCTAACAATATTATAGCATTTAGCGCCATCTGTATTTATTTCAAGGAAACATTCGTATACATTAAGGCACCTCCAATTTTAGAAAATAGAAAATTAATAAACTGATCATTTAATATAAAAAAATTATAAATTTAACATAAACATTATTTATTTACAATATTATTTACATAAATGCTTATTCATAATGGACCGGGGATTAATATAACAGTCGCTTAAATGGCACAAGCAGCTTTGTTACAGTACCCATATATTTAACTTAAAATATCTAAAATAATAATGGCACTGAATTTCTTTATATGTAGCATCAAGCTAATACTAGTTTTATAAGCATGTTCCATATTCAAACACATAGAATAGATAAATATCTGTCACAAGTTACTGCAAATGGGAGGCGTCAAAGTGGCAACACTGGTTTCTAATATAATTCAAAAATCCATTGTACTATATTTGTCTATTCTGTGGATAGGTGGGCTGTGCCATCTCATCAGCACATAACTTGGGCAAATTTTGTGTAGGAAAATTACTTTATTGAGATGGAAAAGTTCAGGTCAGTTCGGTTTGTTGTATAACAAAAGAAATTTACTATCGAATTAAATTTACAAAATTTTCCATTTCATTTTAACTTTAATATTGTTAACTGAAAAACAGTGTTTTCTTGAACAGGTTTAGATTGTTTTTGAGATCTAAAACGCATAGAGATCGATAAATTTCTAACTTTCTTAAAAAGAAAAAGGAATTTGAAATTTCCTAGTAAAATTAGGTTAAGAAACAGAAAACTATAAAACTGAAATAGTCCCATTTAGGAATATTGCAATTGATAAATTTTCAATATAATAATGAGTTTTAGATTTGTAGATTTAGAATAGAATCTAAAATTGTATCACTTGTATTTCATAATACAGATATTAATACATAGACAAATGGCCATCTGATATCGTACACAAATCTAAGATTTCTAGTACTTTACTCATATATCGTGTTCTACACGAAGGACATGGCATTAGCGGCCCTTTCAATAATAATTTCTTACCCAAACGGCAAAAGTCATAAAGGCTAATTTCCTTTAAGAATCTCAATAGAATTTATCCTCTTCAATATCCAGGTTGTTCTTTGTACAGGGCTGGTTTGAATGTCTTCGCAATGTCCCCATGGAGTCATATTCGTTTGCGATCGCCTTCGGGTACAATTTAGGGGTAGTGGCCACATTGTGGTTATTGGCGTTTGATATGTTAGTTGTTTTTAATAACATACTGTTGCCCCCGATACCAGAGAATGATGGCTGCCGTTTTGGTTTGCGAGGCTGAAAATTGATTACATATTAGAAAAACTTATTGAAACTTTAATGTTCTTTTTGAAACTCGGAACTCATATTTAGTTCAAAGAGCTGTCAAACTGTTTTATATATACTAATATTATAAGAAAGATTGGATTGTTTGTTTGCATCGAATACGCTCTGAAACTACAGGATAGATTTGAAAAATTATTTCATCATTTGAATCTATTTGAACCGTACGTTACCTGATTACAATAGACTATGGTAATTTAACAACATTTAATTGAAAAATACTAATAAAAATTCCTAGAAAATACGCTGCGAAATCTATGGACAATAGAGCAAAGTGATGTACTACAGTTTTATAGAAGACGTCAATATCTACAAATAGTCCACTAGTTTCTCTATAAAATTTGACACGTTTGTTAGTACTCAAGACAATCGTTACTAAAGATACGATTTGATGCATCGTGTTTAAGAATATAAAATTTATATTAATTTTATTGTGATTACGTAATAATAATAGTAAAGTTAGTGATTGTATTTGTTAAGTAGATAAGTGTCAGTTAATAATAAATAAATACTTTTGTTATCATACGAAAACTGCAATATTAAATTAAACGAACGGAAATTAGATTATTTGATAGGAATATATTTAATTTCGACTAAGAAATTTTACTCACCCGATCCAAAGGTACAGTCACGTAGCTGTTCTGTTTCGCAGTAATGTAATGTGGACTCGACGGTACACGGGACGATCTGTTCCACGAACCACGACGCTGTAGGAATATCACCACGCCCAGGCACACTAGACATCCTAAGATAAGGAAATTATTTTGGTATAAGTACAGTTAATTTAGTTAGGTCATAATTTAAAAAAAAACAATAGCGTGATACTTTCAATTGACTTGAATTGACGTTTTCATGATAAAACAACAAAAATCTCTAGTGTATTTTTTCAGAATGAGTAAGTAGAGGTAAAAGTTGTTTGATAGCCAAAAAGTACGCTACGAAATTTCTTTACTATACTAATACCTATTGATTTAAACTACTAATATCTTTATCTGTTTTGTGACCATTGCTTATTTTAATAGGCAAAGAGACCGACCCTAGGGTCGTAGGGTCGGTCTCTTTGCCTATTAAAATAACCCTCGTAGGGTCTTCTCAGACCCTACGAGGGTTATTTTAATAAAATTGCGCAAAATGTGCGCAAAGATAGGAACAATTTTGAAATAAAAAATCATTTTTATATTTTTTATGTAGACATAAATTTCATATTTTATAAAATAAATACTATTAAAAAACGTGAAGTACTTTGCATTGTTGCCATAATAACCATCTATTATACGAAAAAAAACATCGTATATATACTAACTTTCATATATTTTATAGGCCTGCATTGAATTACACTTACCAATAACAAAAGAAGCAACAACGCATCCGATTATCCCACCAAGGCTGAGCGATTCGTTGCTCATAGTCACAAAAGATGCCATCTCCACTCCTTGACTGTACGCTGGCAACGCGTTTAATTCTGAAAGAATATTACGTTCTACAATCGTTCATAGACTTTTTTATATAAAATGCGTTGATTGCAGAATTTATTCTGATTTTTTTCTAAAATGTTCCGCATGTTGTAGATTGTTTTTTAAGAACTAAAACGCATAGAAATTTTGATGTGAAACGTTTTTTCTTAATTAATTCTTTTTAGTTTAGTCATATAAGCTTACAATACGGTATTCTTGTCCAAAAACAATATACATTATACTATCATAACAGAGCCATTTATGGGCGCAAGAGGTAACTGTGTATTAGATTGCGATTGATTGCGACATCTAGGTTAGAAATATCAAGTCGAACGGTGGACCAAGATCAAAAGTTCTGCTACAATAATTTTTATTATCCATTTATCATCACTTCTTATAGTGCCATCTCCTTTCGAAGGTTGGCGATTATTATAGCTACTTTAATTTTGGTGCTTTGACCAAACCATTGTTTGACAAAAATCACGTCTAATAATTCAAATGTTTTCTTTTATATAGGATTTTGTTATTTCAATGTACATATTTCTCACGGAAAAACCGCAAAAATATGACTTAAACAAGAAACATCGAAATTTTAACTCACCATTATCCATATTGTTATCATCACAGCGCGCCACCTGTAACTGTGGACCGACGCAGGCGCCACTCTCACAACTTCGCCGTCTCACTCTTTCTCCTCCATCGCATTCACTCCATTGGCCCCATGATCCCCAGCCAGTTTCAGATTCTGGAATGGAAAGTGGTCGATAGAAAACTTATGGAAAATTTTAAACCCCAAAGTTTTTACGCTAATCTCAGGAACTATGCGTTCGAAGAGGAAAAATTGGTCTGTTTATTGTGAAATTAACGCGAGTGAAACCGTACAGCTTGTATAATATAAAGAAATACAAATTATTTGTAAAGTAAAAGATCAAAAAGAGTGCCCATGGACAACGGGGGGGTATCACTTAACAACAGGCGCGCCTCCTACCCCTTTGCCTGATCTTGACGAATCAAAAAAACGTGTGGCACTCGGGGACTGCCGCGGTAAAGCTATTGCATAGCATTTTTTATCAACTTATGCAGTTATAATTATTTATTTATTTTTTATCTATGCAGTATTTGTTTTTCTTTGATATAATTTCAATCTACCACTCTACCAGACTCAGACTAAAACGCCTATATAGTTTGTCTCACTCTAACGCGTACCGGCTGCACCGGCCCCGCTCACGCTACGTCACCGATCTCGTCAGAGAGATGAGAATCCGCAGTATGCGTTCTATCCCACTCTAACGTGGTAGGGTTTTTTTCGTTACGGAATTTCTTGATTCGGTCGCCGCGCTCAATGCCCGCGATAAAATCTATGCAATAGCTTAAAAAACCCACAAATATAGAGCCCATACACACAAAAAATACAAGTTTTAAACGATTTTAGAGTACAGAATTTGATTAATATTTTTATTAATATCTACATTCTTAGCCAATGTAAACACAAAACATAGTAGGAAAATAAAAAATATACCTGCGCATTGATTAACACAGATTCGTCTCTCGAGCGCAGCACCAGCGTCTGCGCAGCCCTCGGGCGAGAGGCACATTCGAGTGCGCATTCGATGTCCCGTTGCACCACTATCACAATTGCCATTGCACTCACTCCATTCACTCCAACAAGACCATTCACCTGAAATATTAAAAAAAAATCACTCAATATTATTCAAGTATGGCTTTAATGAGGTCTCTGATTGTCAAGTCGAAAATCAAGGATTAATAAAACTCTGTCTTACATGATAAAATATAAAGGCAAAACATTAGCACAAGCTTCATCACGTGACCATTTTCATAGGAATTCCTTTGACGCCCCTCTGTCGCAAAGTAATTCGGTCCCATGACCGATTATACGAACTAATATAGATTCAACATTTGACACAACAATTTTCTTCTTTAGAGCGACATAAGCAAGAGTAACCTTATTGCCAAGAAATTTGTTTGGCAATAGTCACGTGGTCAGCATTCTCATTGGTTATTTATTACAAAACCTATACTTGAAAAGTCACAACCGAAATATAGCACAAAAATTAATAAAATACTGTACACCATAAATCTTTATATATATATATATATATATATATATATATATATATATATATATATATATATATATATATATTTCATAATAATAATAACTTTTAATATAATAATAATAATCTTTATTTATTTCTCACAAAAACTTAGCACATAGACAAGTGACAGTTATATACTATTATAAATAAATAATTGTCTTACTTCTGTTTAGGGAAATAGCTAGTTTGTGTGAGACTGATGCCTGCTAAAGGTAAGAAAGAGTACCTGTGTTACAGGTCATCAGGCCTCCACCACTTCGGATCGACAGAAGGTCTTATAAATATATGTCTATCTATGATATATTACTGAAATTAATGTATAAAAAATTAATGAGAAAAACAGGTTGAATGTCAATCTAAACTTACCATTACAAGCGTGAGTGTTACAAGCTCTTAGCATATCATCGGGTCCACTGCATGGGGGTCGACGACATCTCCTAGAACGGGCTTGTTGGCCCCCTCCACAAGGGGCAGAACAGGCTTCCCACGGACCCCAAGCTTCCCATCCATCTTCTTCTGGGGGCGTACTGCTACATGCCCCTTGGGCGTTGCAATACCTCTCTTCTTCACGGGCTAGAGACAACTGGAAAATAAGAATTTTTATTTATATGTCATGCAACTATTAATTGTAGAATAATATAGTATTAAGTAATTACATAACAATAAGATTTTATTTACACAAATACAGTATTTACAATTTTCTTAACCTATAAAGTAATAATAAAAATAATTAAAGAAGAAAGAAGAAAATCAAAACAAATTTAAAAAGTTTGGTCCCTGTAAACTCAGAGCCATCAAAATTAACATACAAGAGTTACGAACTCTCTTCAGAAGTTGGTTGTCAACAAGGTGATCCTCTTGGGCCGGCTATTTTTAGTCTCGCAATAAATTCTTGCATACAAAATTTAAAATCAAATTTTAACGTCTGGTATCTTGACGATGGTACTCTAGGAGGTAACGCAGATGTAGTACTTTCAGATCTATCTAAAATAATATCAGATTTTAGTTCAATGGGTCTAACTTTAAATTTTTGATAAATGTGAAATATATCTCCATGGTGAGAATATGGACACCGACCATACAATAAAACAAATTAATACCTTAGCCCCAAACATAAAAATAAAAAATAAAAAATCGCTGTACCTCTTAGGAGCACCGATTTTCAAAGGTTTTGAAGAATACATTAACTCGACAATATCAAAATTTAAAGATCTTTCTCACCGTCTTCTGGATATTACAGCACACTCAGCTTTGTTCATTTTAAAATTCTGCCTTTTTATTCCCAAATTAACTTACGTACTTCGCTGTAGCCCTCTATCGAATCATTCAGTTTTTTTAAGTGATTTGGATAATCTTTTAAAAACTTCTTTGGAATCTATTTTAAATGTTCGTTTTGATACACCTTCTTGGAATCAAGCATCGCTTCCTGTTCGCTTTGGCGGATTAGGAGTACGCAAGATAACAAGTGTAGCTCTTCCAGCGTTTCTCTCATCTGCTCACAAATCTAGCAGTCTGGTAGGTAAAATCCTTAGATATTATTCTACAAACTACGAGATTGCGGATTTAACAAGAAACGCGTGGATAGCATCCAACCCAGGCTTGAGTTTGCCTTCTAGCGTCAACTTTCAAAGGAGCTGGGATGATCCTCTTTGCAAATGTGAATTCAAAAAATTATTAGGTCACATTCCAATAACAGACCGTGCAAGGTTGATGGCTGTGGGGTCTAGGGAAGCTGGACATTGTCTTAATGCTTATCCTTCGCCAAACACTGGCACCCTTTTAGACCCTGAATCACTTCGAATTGGCATCAGCCTCCGCTTAGGAGTGCCCATATGTACTCCCCATAAGTGTCCCTGTGGTTTTGAAGTAAGTAGCCTTGGACACCATGGCCTACACTGCCAAAAGAGTGCAGGTCGTTTTTCTCGCCATGCCGCGCTAAACGACATTATACGCCGCTCTCTTGCCTCCGTCAATGTTCCAGCAATTTTGGAGCCAACAGGCATCGCAAGAGACGATGGCAAGCGGCCGGATGGAATGTCTTTGATCCCTTGGAAAATGGGACGGGCTTTAGTATGGGATGCTACCTGTGTAGACACCTTTGCCCCTTCTCATCTCCATCGGACAAGCAAAAAGCTGGTGCGGCCGCAGAACAGGCAGAAATTAACAAACGGCACAAATATAAGAGTCTTTCCTCCAACTTCAATTTTGTTCCCTTTGGAGTAGAGACTCTTGGGCCGTGGGGTTCAAGTGCACAGGCGCTTATTAAAGATTTAAGTTGGCGCCTGGTAGATAGTACCGGTGACCACAGAGCTGGCACTTTCCTGGCTCAAAGAATAAGTCTCGCAATACAGCGAGGAAATGCTGCCAGCGTTAAAGGTACACTGCCACAGGGACCAAACTTTTTAAATTTGTTTTGATTTTCTTCTTTCTTCATTAATTATTTTTAGTAATTACATTAGTTATTAAATAATAAAAAGTTACTCTTATTAATTACATCCCGCCCGGTAAAGTTAATAATTACTGCTAGTGATTTAATTGAGGTGGAATTATTCGTGTTACAGATAAATGGAATAGAGTGGTAAAAAGTAGTGAGCGGCGTAAAATATTTTTTCTTGAGTTGCTTCCTATTTTGCAAATACTCCTTTCATACAAACCTACTTAATGGAGTTCTATCAGATAAGGGTGTAACTCAATGTGTGTAATATTAAAGAGTTAAGCTAAATTCAAAGTACATATATTTACCCTTATTTGTTCCGGTGTAGGTGCCTTACATAGGAATTTGAATCGTTTCTCAGTGTAACTGCCATCAGACGCATTACCTGTAAAAAGAATGAATCATATCATCAAGGTTTTTAATTCAAAATAAAACCTAAAAATTATAAGAATCAGATATTTTTTCATTTAGTCTCATTATAAAACTAGTAATTTTAAGCTAATAATATGTTTGTTATCTGGTTTTTGTAAATTATCCTTTTGTTCTTATACAGACGGAAAATACAATTTTTTTTTATATTTTGCGTCTGTACCGTTGGAAAAAACATAAGAATTTAGAATGCTTCACAAGACCAAACTAAAATAAACTATTATCACGCAAACTATATCTTACCAAGCATTTGCACCCACGGAGTCCAGGCAGTTGCCTTCCGAACCTCACAAGGTCGTAAATCACAAGGCAGCCTCTCATATTTTGGTCCTTCGCAGTCCGAACCGCCATGTTTGGGTGCAGGGTTACTACAATTTCTGCGTCGTTCTTTAGCGCCTGAGTTGATTCCACACCCAACTCCTGAGCATGGAGACCAGGCACTCCATGATGACCAGCCTCCATCGACTGGAGCTAAATTGGGGTCTGAAATAATAGATATAGTATGATAAGTATTGTTGATTATGGAACAGATACATTTAATAATTATTTTTTATTTTTTTATTTGAATTAATTGCAACATTTTTTTGCAACATTCATTGCATTTGATTAGTTGCAACATATAGCCTTTAGAGCAATAATTTATATATGAATGTTATAATGGATCCCTAAACCTGAGGTCGCAAATTCTCTTAAATATAAAAGATTAATTTATTATTATATTATTTCTATTTGAAGTCGCATAAGCTTTAGATAATAAAACGATAGATATTCCATATACATGTATATAAGGTTATTTACCAGGACATGGAGGCAAATTAGCGCAGTACATATCGCTAACATCCAGACCAACGCAAACTCGTCCACCAAATTTGGGTTCAGGAGATGTACAGGTGCGTCGCCGGGACTTGACTGCGATGCCACAGGTGTTTGAACACTCCGACCACGGAGACCAGGCTGACCAACCACCATGAACCGTACAATTTGCTACTGCTATACTTGCGCCTGGAAAAATGTGGTTATATTTGCTTACTAATATAGATACTATGAGGAATTACCTGATTTTTAAAAGCTATTTAATTTTCTTTCACTGATGGTCATGGACGTTTAAACAATGCTTGTTTAAAATCTCGTTATCCGCAATGGGGCATGGGGCAGACACATTTCTGGTCAAAAGTTCGCCGCAAATCAATCCTCACCTCCAAGTCTCAGACGCAGTATATACATGTTACAAAGTATAATCACTGACCCCCAACCCTTTGAGGCTTTCACAGATTTGACTATAAACAATGTTGCCACAATAATTTGAAAATTAACACTTATAGAAATTTCGAGCAAAATAAAAAATTCTTTTATTTACCTGCACACTTCTGTCCCCCATTCGCTGGTCTAGGGTTGTCACATCGCCTGGTCCGACACATACACATGTCGGGTTTATCATCGTAAGTGTTTCTAGGTGTTCCGTCCTGCATACAAGGCTCCCAGTCTGACCAAGATGACCAACCGCCATCAACTGAAATATTCATTTCCAAATACAGAATAAACACAAAATTTTCCACACATTGCATTGTATTGCAGTCGTGTTTGCGATAGATTTTTCAACAGACTATTTATTAATAGCAGAATTTTCTAGAAAGTTATTGACAATTTTGTATAGAATCTATATAACTAGGTAATTTAGCTTTGGTCTACACCAAAACAACAAAGAACACCAAACGGTTTCTAAACAATATATGAAATAAAAGGTGCAAATAGTTATTTAATTAACAAACTAGTTTTATAAACCAACCAGGTGTGCTGACAGTGGGACACGTAGCCGTGTTCTGTATAAAGTAAGTCTGGTGTAAATGAGGTGGAGTCCGAATACAGTTTTCCCTGGCATCGTCCCAACCGCAGTGTGGGTCTGTGGCACCCACACAACTTGACCTGGTCTTGTATCTGGAACATCGCTCGCTTCCCAGGCGAAGTACACCCGTATCGCTACCTATGTAGAGCGACATCTGTGGAGTGGGTTTTTAATATTATATAACGTTCCTTTTCTTTCAAAATGGAAAGTCCTTTTGGCTTTTTCATCTAAGGAAAGGGACCTTCACAAATCTCCTTTTTATATACACTCGTTTTACGTTAATTATATTAAAATACATACATAAAGTACTTAGTCTCGACTGTTAAAAAAACTAAAAAAATTAAATATGTATTTTAATTTAATTGTTTGCGTTGTATGTTGTTTCATTCTCTTGATGTAGTAATGTTAGAAAGAGAGATGCACATTTCGGCAGAGTTTGAGAGTTTTAGAAGAGATTAAATTTTTTTCGAAAATAGTTAAATATTACTTACAGAATCCTTAACAAACTGCATAGTCTGGATATCGTATCCACCATTGCCATCCTTCAACTTCCAAATTTCGACCACGCATGCGCCCTCATACCGCGGCAGAATTGCCAACTTTATAATACTACTTTTCTGTGTTGCCACAAACACGACCAGCTGCTTTCCAACATTTTTAGTGTTGGCAACATCGACTGTAACGTGAGTGAACCGTTCTAGAGTGGCTTTGTACACTGGTCCTCCAGAGATTGGTTGTATTGAGTCGTACATTAAGTGATACCGGTGGTATTCTAATGCGAGTCTGGAAAATATGGTATTCTTAGAAATGAAGTTATATGAAATAAATTTAAATATTTTTTTTAAACATTTTTAATTAATTTTTTTAAATCTGTTTTACTATTGTTGCGGCTTACATATTACACAACGTGAACGTATAGTGAACAAACATTACCTGGTTTTTTTTTACGAAGGTTTTTTTAATTGAACTTAATGGTTAATAATATATTATATATTATAATTTGTTGTAGCAAGTTTTAATTTGTGTGTATATTTTTTTTTAATTAAAATATTTACGTTCTGAATTATTTATCTGTACTTATATATTTAAGTTTGTGGGGTTACTATATTCTTACCTTGTATCATTAGCACATCTGAAATGTTCCCTAACTTCTTTGGAAGGAGACTTTGGTTCCCACGTAGAAGTGGGCGAGTCTTGCACTTTGTATGGCCCTTCGAATGCTGCATGTATATCTGACATATTGTATATGCACACAGCGCTGGCAGCTATGCTGTTTCTGTGAAACAAATTACGGTGTTATCCATAGTTCTAATACTATGCAGTTAGTAAGTATATGGAGTTACATTTTTGTAGTTTCAATAAATAAGAACAACATTTTGTTGAAAATCTGCGTTGAAATTATTGTCTTTGAGGACATAAACAGTGTCAATCAGATTTCTGCTACTCGTTTAATTAGATTCTTTAAGTGATTCAACACTGCTAGATTATTTTGAATGGGGTTTTGTTAAAGAACCGAAAGCATACTTGGATCGAAAAAAACCTGATCACTTCAACGAGCTGTGATAAGAATGACACAAACTACACTGAGGCAAAAATTTAAATAAAAACGAGTGGCGCTACAACTCTTAGATTTGGTCTCACATTTCTGAATCAATTTCCTTCTAATAAGCAAAAAGGTGATCAGCCTTCTGTGTCTGACACACGCCGCGCCGTCGACATTTTGGGTCTAGGCCGGTGGTTTCCTTACAATATTTTTTTAACCATATGAGCCCGTGTTAAATTCACACATAGAATGGTACATTGGTGAACAGCCGGAGTTGGAACATATGAGGTCAGAAACGAGAATTCCAACGCTGCGTTTTAATAATAAGCATGATTTTCAAAATGTCCCTCTTTAAGTGTCAATTCCAATAATTAGAAAATCATTCAACCAATTTAATGTAGTTCCATTAAATGAAGCGTCGACGACGCAAACATGGTTACACGTTGCGAAAACCTTATATAGTAATCAATATTGCTATTTAATTTTTGGGGTAATTAAAGGGTTCCCAAAAGTATACTACTATCGTACGCAGATTTTGTAGTTTTTATCAAATAAGTATATATAACTGGTCATTATGTTGGTGCATACAATAACTTAGATCCAATATACGATAATTTTACGGTCCTGGTACGATAGTTGGAATCAGGTTGTAAACACTGGTAAGCATACTAGCCACACTTACGTAGGAGTACTGAATACAGCTACAAGTAATTTCTCCTGAGGCAGGTACTCCATACTTTGCACTTCGTCGTAGTTGAACGACACGTCACCGGGCACTGAACATTTCAGGCGAGCTTTTATGAACGTACTCCAGTTGTCTTTCATCACTAGATGGCCACCTAAGTCGTTTTTGCACACTCTGGCGACCCGGGAATATAATATCTAAAAAAAAACAGTAAATTTATTAGAGATGGCAAATAAATTATATATAATAATTCTATGTGCCGTACACTTGAATTTGAATAATAAAAAAATAATTTTACATGAGGCTTATATTTAAATGCACTGCAATGCAATGCCTATTTCTATTCCTTCCTATTAGATGATTCCAGGGATTAGCCAAAATGTACTGGGTTCGATTCTAAGCGAAACAGTGTTAGGAGTGGGAGGCGCAAAAGGCTGTACAATTGAATAGTAGCTGTAAGCACAATACCGACGGTACTACAATTGAATCAACTTTTTAATAGAATTAAATTTATTTTAATAAAATCTGGCTTATCCTTAAGTAACTTTTATTTTTTATTTTATCATGTTTTTATATTTACTCTCCTGTTGGTTATTTGTGTTTATTAATATTAACAGTTCATATTTTTTAGTTTTATTACTATTTTGTATTGTAAATTTAGTTTCGCACTCTTGCACTTCTTAGCAATTATGTTTTTTAAAAGTTTTCTTTAATTAGAGTTCCCTGGATGAGATCGCTTAGTGGCGATAAGGCTGCCCGTTGCACCATGTTTTTTTAAGATTATCGTTAATATTGTTTTTTAATTATTGTGCAAAGCAGTGTACATGAATATGTTTTTAAAATAACCAATAAAGACAGCCTGTTCTTGTAAATGTCAAACTATTGAAATTACACACAACAAACATTTTCCTTATATTCTTAAGTATGTTAACTTAATAGGGCCATATGGTGTTAATGGTCCTAGACATTAAAACCATTTTATGGTCAAGTAAGAAATACTTCAGCACTATAACACCTGTCGTGGCTAGTTTATTATCTAGCCCGGAAAACGATAAGGTAACTTAAAGACATCGCTTGAATCCTTAAATATTTAATATGCACTTAGAGTAATAGAAAGCTTAATCATTTTTTCATCTACATTTCTTTAACTTTGATAAAATTACTTTGGGTAATAATACTCATATTAAGACTGCCTTTTAACGTCTTAAGTTTTTATACTGAAAAGGGCATTAAAGATACATTAATAAGCCTATAATTATAAGTAGACTATAATTGGGATAGCTGATGGCGAAGCGTATCTCGTTCGTATATTACGTATATTAAATTTCTCATGTAAATAAAAATATTTTTTTTGTAATGAGAAATAAAATTCTTTGAACATTATTAGCCGAGTCGTTAGTCTCTTTTAAAAGAACTTTAAAAAGAAGAAAGATTTCTATTTCTTAATATCTGTAAAGAATGCAATCAAAACTAAATGGACCGATTTCTTAAATTCTTTTACTTTTAGAATACTACATTATTATATAGGCTATATTTACTTTCCCAAATTGTTAAAAATAAATAAACAGCCGTGCGAAGGGGGAACATGCTACAATTGCATCAACGTCAATTTTACAACAAAAGAATATCAACAAGCGCATAAAATTAAGTAATTCATCATTTAATTTAATAACCTCTACTTTCTATTTAAAATCTACGATTAGTAGAAACTACGTCTTGTATTTTAAAAATAGAACTCCGTCTCAATCAATCACAGATAAAAGATAAATTCAATATATATTCAATCCAAATTAGCTATTGAACAGCAATGTTTATGCACGATTGAGTCCATAAAAATGTAAATACCATTCACAATATACAAATACTTTGAATTGTAAAATAATTTCCTGGCAATGATTTAAAATATTCTAAGCCTTATTACTGAGGAATAGGAGTGAAGCTCGTATAATCATAAGTTATGTCACTGACGTATTGCAAGCTATTTAAGGTTTTAGCCTGATACAACTGGATTACTGTAATCGGTTTATATTTATAGCAATTTTTGAGATAACTGTTGCCTTATAGAACACTCAACCAAAATTCCAAAATTATTTCGCGGATGCTTGGCGACTTCTTCGATTCTAACATATTTTCAAATGTATTTGGTTGGCCTCATGCGTTATGTTTGAGAGCATAAATAAAAAAATACATGCTTACATTTCTTTAACTATCCTTTTATTATTGTCTTTGATTGACATAACCTTTACACATTTAAAGAAAAAACTTTTTACCGGATTAAAGTTATGTATTATTATAAAATACGCACGCGAAACGTCGGATAAATTTAAAATTATGTTAAATAATTGTAAATTTATAATAATACATAACTTTAATCCGGTAAAAAGTTTTTTCTTTATCCTTTTATTATCAAATAATTCTTTTACTTTTAATAAAATGATATTTTTATACGAAGAGTCTCTATCCAATGTTTTGTAAAAGCAAAACCTTCGTTACTACAATTGTTACTGTAGCTTTCTTTATGAACATTATTATAACAAATAAGTTCAGTCTTTTTTATTTCTATATTAGGACAAATCGGATCTTTTGATAATATAAAAATATTAGTGTACATGTATTCTTATATTTTGGTGAAATGTTTTAAAGAATTATTTTGTATGCGTTAAGAATATAATTGGCAGGCAACACAATTTAATTTCATTAAGTAAATGAAATACCTTTCCACAGTTCAAATGTTCGACAGCCACTTCTCTGAATACGAAGTAAACGAAGTAGTCATCTTCGAAACTGCCTACAAATTGTGGTTCGTTCAAGGAGTTTGGATCGTACTGGGTCGTACGCAGCATCCCTGTGTTGCGAGAGGCACCGTGAGTCCTGAAAATAATATCTATATTCAATCCGCAGTCTTAAAAAAATAGCTTTTACTTGTCTCACTAAGGACAGTTGTAGATGGATATATATCAATATTTTAGACTAATTTATAATTTCTTATTACACACAATTTAATTTTATAATGATAGATAGTTATATTTGGTCTTAGTAAATTTGCTTGACGTCCTAGTGGATCGGAACACTATATCTAGTTTATTCTTCGAGTACACTATTATAAACTTCAACTTTGTAGCATAAATTGTAATTAAAGTCAACCCAAAAGGTTTTTACTCTATACATTTATATCGTTCTGTTGTGGACAAATAGTTACAAAAACGACTAAATGCGTAAACAACGATCACTTTGTTGCATAAGTTGTAATTAAAGTCAACCCACAAGGTATTTCGGTGTATATACAAATAAGGGAGCAGATGACAAAAAAATATATCCGAGAGTAAGTCTTCCACGGTCTCCAGAAGTAAAAATCCAAATACTGTGTAATTAATTATTTAGAATAAGACAATTTCGTTCAAACAAAAAACTATACAAGAGCTCCAGTATTAGTAATTTTAAAGTTGTGATGATAATTGATTTTATATTTATATGTAAAGTAATATAATTAGACAATTATATTGATATTCATACAGAATAGTAAGGAGCATGTTATATTGAAAATAATTTCTAAAAGTATACTTAGTAGTCTAGGTTAAATTGAAGGAATTTTGAAAATCACTTACCGACAAATGGCTGTATCAGAACCAGTGAAATCAGTAGGTGTTCCAACATAGTACTCGCCGGTGGATGATATAATAGCTGTCACGTTTGAGTGAGGGTTGTGAGGACAATTTGGAACGCCCGACACCCATTCAGATATCAGATTTAGCGATTCAATCTGCAAAAAAAAAGTTTTGTAACTAAACACTTTGGTACATATTATATATACTCGTACACACAGGTGGCTGACAATTCCTGACTGAGTTGACCTGATCATCGTAAATGAAATATAGTGTTCAGACGCGATTCTCCATAACATAATACTACGTTATATGTCTTCTATTAATTAAACTAACTACAACTTAACACTAGTAAAAAATATGTGTCCTAGGCCCCTGATGTATTAAGAGCCTATGACTTAAGGTACATTCACCGTGTAGCAATAAAATAAAAAAAATATCAGCGGCGCTACCTTTTTAGGTCTGGGCCTCAGATTTCTGAATCTATTTTATGATCATTTGTTATTCTAATAGGCAAGTAGGTGATCAGTCTCCTGTGCCTGACACACGCCGACTTTTTGCGTCTAAGGCAAGCCGGTTTCCTCACGATGTTTTCCTTCACCGTTCGAATGTTGAATGCGCACATATAAAGAAAGTCCATTGGTGCACAGCCGGGGATCGAAACTACGACCTCAGGGATAAGTGTCGCACGCTGAAGTCACTAGGCCAACACTGCTCTTGTGTAGCAATAGACAAAAATAAAAACAATTTATATTTAAAACATTAAACAATTTAACATTTTTAACTAATGTATGATTACGTTAGATACTTTACAAATACAATAATTAGTTTTCATTATGATAGTAGACATTACCTAAGTGAAGAACAGGTAAAGCGTGAATGACAGACCAAATTAATGAACACAATTAAGAGACAAAAACGTTTTTATTATATTTTCATATTACTAACGGGTGGCGCAAAAGTAATGGCACTAAAGAAAATTTGTTTATATTCTTTATATGACGATAGTTTTCATTCTGTTGTTGAAAATTGTGTAGTTAACAAATGTAAAATAGGGGAGCGTGGGGCTAGTTGTAACAATTTTAACAAATAATTGAATATCATGAAGAATATTGGCTAAATTACTACTAAATAAACTTTGATCGATACTCTAACTATTTATCTATGAAGTCGAATCGAAATATTATCAAATCTACAGGTAACTATCTCACAATTATTTTTTTCTAAAAAAGAGAAGTGTTACAACTTACCCCGTGGTTGGGGCTAGTTGTAACAACAAAAATGACACCTTCAATCGTTTAATTTTTTTCACATCTTGGATCATTTTATCTCTTAGTTCTACCTTACATCTTACCATCGCAGATTTGTTAACTTTTCCTTCCCCTTTCACTTTTCTTTATCATCTTCTTTTTGCATTTTCTTCATCTTTTCTTCATATTCTACTCTCAAAGCTTCTTTTTCAGGCGTATCAGTCAGAACAGCAGACTTCCTTTTGCGTCTGCAATTTATATTTGTTTTTCGTGGTGGCGCCTTTGGTAATGGTCTAACTTTTGATGGGAAAAATAGATTTTGACCAGAGCAACTTGGAGTTAGTTTGTTCGCAGTTTCAATGTGGCGTATAATTTGTGTTGTGCTGATATCCACTTCAGGAGCAGAATCTAATAGTTCTGGATGTTTAAGACTCAACGATAAATTCTCACTTTCATTTAGAACATTTTCTGATTGTTCTGTAGGCTCTGGATGATCAGTAACATAAGAGAGCGCAAAGTATCTAATACTCTCGCATAAACTATCTTGGAAAATATCAACATTCAAAGGCCAAATACCAGAAGCTTTAAGTCCACTGATAATGACTCCTTCACTACACTTGGGATGTCATAAATTGTCATCGTTTTTCCTGGATTATTATACATCCATGCAGTCTGTGCTCTGTTCACGTAGTTTTTAAAAGGGCCGTAGACTCCTACATACATAGGTTGAAAATTGTGGGAGCAATGGGAGGAAAACTATAACATGATAACTTTGTTTTCTTTGGCTTTTTCGACAACTGAGCTGACACTACTCACAACTGAGAGACAACATTCACATGTGAGCCATGATTATCGAGCAGTAACAGAACTGGCTCTTTCTTGGTAGGTTTCGCGTGTTTGATAAAGTTATCTACAAAAATCAAAAATTCTTTATCAGTCATCCTCCACCCTGAAGAATTGCCAGCTCCAATGCAATCTTCAGGTCCACCGCGAATGAACATTTCTGAGTATTTAAGCCGGGGAAAACTGAACATCGGCCGTCAGTAACTTACAGCAATCTGGGGGCAAATTGTAACATGTTACAACAAACCCCGAGGTTTTGTTACAACTAGCCCCTTGATATAGTTCTTAATATTTATCACGATAAATATTAAATTAACTTAGTAATCTTGAAAACTGTTATACAACATCATAAATAGTTATATTTTAGCATAAAATAAAATACATAAAACTTCAAAGTTACGAAAATAGTAAAACTAACCAAAAATTTACGTTAGTAAAATTATAGGTTTCCTGTCAACAATTAAGCGTTTGCACACACCCACTCACTGAGCCGCCTGGCAGGACCCTGGCTGTGGTAAAGTGGCGTGGCACGTTATAAGTTGAAGATTAGGTAAAAAAAAAACGTGAATAAAATTCAAATTCCTATTGAAAAAGGTCTGTTACTATTTACCCCTGTAACAACAAGCCCCGCGCTCCCCTACACTGAAAATAAACATGGACCGTTTTACTCCCCAAGAACGTGGAATAATAGTGTCAATGGTTTTACGGAATAATTCATCAGTGATAAAAACACAACGTGAATTTCGTCGACGATTTCTTGCAAGATCTGACGAGTCCAGACTTCTTTCTTTGGGGTTTTTTGAAATCCCGTGTGTGTGTGAACAAGCCACAGACTCTCGCAGCTCTAAAAGAAAACATTCATCAAGAAATAAGGAACATATAACTGAACCATATAGGGTCTTTACTTTTGCGCCACCCAATATATTCTGTTATAGTCTGTGTGAATGAGAACTGACGTAGCGGTAATTCGACCTAGCACCAGGACAGTATCTTTCTCTGCTATGCATCATTTTGTCTAAGTATCAAGTTGATTATTGTCGAACTATAATGACATCAGTGTTGTCAACATAGCAAAAAAGGTAATTTAGCATTACTGCGACCTTAAATCCCATGAAGGTTCTCTTTACGCACAGACTCTACACACCTATTTTGCTTCTATAAAGTGAAACGCCATGTACACAAGCAAATGTTCCATTTTTGTCTTCTACCAAACTGTACAAGATATACAAAATTTAAAGGAAATAATCTAATTCTTTCTTAGCCGTTCAAAGCACAAACATCAGCGAGTATATAATTAAAGCATTGACACAGCCCACGTGACCTACTTATATTCATTAGGAAATACGGCAGAAATATGGTAGTTCATTATCGTGGTTCGCCTAATTTCGTTATGATAAGATAACTGTACGACCTTGTACTTTGATTTACAACGCAGTTTTCTTCAAGAAGTATTCATAGAGTATGACCATTTACATGACTTCATTCGGATTATTGCCTCACGTAATTTCATATATAGGTAAATCTAAAAGAATGTAAGAAAACTTCGCTAGTATTAATAATTTTTAACATTACCCAAAAGCTGAAGGCGACTAGATTTGCAAATTAATTATCTTTTATATTAAACTTAAAATTAATACAATATTTAGCGTGATAACCCAAAACCCTGTTTATTATCGTCTCAAATATTATCAACATCAAAGAAAGTTGCGACCACCGAATAAACACTTATTAATTACTTGACCACTATATTCATTGAATTAGGCAGCTACTAGTAGTCACAAGTTAACAGTTTAATAAGTATCAAATACTATATATTGTCCATTAAACGTTTTTAAATAACTTGGGAATTGAACACCTGTGAAAACTTCAGAATTCTTATACATAGTGCAACGTAATGAATGGATAATATGGTACCTGCGTTCAGAAAAATATATTTTATGCTGAAAAAAAGTTCTTCGATTTTCAGTTTTCATATTCGATATTTTCGTAATTTAAAACTTCGAAAATGTCAGTAATCAGCAGGTAATTCATTTACTACGCCACACGTGTAACAATTCTGCAATTGCTAAAGTAAGATTTCGATTGAAAAATTCAAAAGTTTATACTTCTACATTTTAAAAACTCTTGCAATCAAACGTAAGAATAACATTCCTTAGCTAATGAATGAATGAAATTAGTTCCAGTTTTATCTAGATAAGTTATATAAAAGAATAACGTTTAACTTCGACAAAAAAATATACTTTAAGAAATACATATAGGGATGTTATTTTCGTATCACATGAAAACATAATAAACAATGTAAACTGCGCTTCTCGCAAAAAATCCAAAGTGCCATGAATTTTTTGCTCTGCAAGTAATAAAAGCCATACCGCCAAGCTCACATGAGCTGTCATTAACCTAACGATATTTTAATTTCACTCACCTCACGCCAACTGCATACAGGACTAAACGCATTAGTCCCACAAGCGAACAGCTTATGTCCGTACGAGAGCAGCACCTTAATGTGGTTATGGCAATCCTGTTCCGTCTGGCCTTTGTCCTGGCAGAGTATGGCTTTGTCTGCTGGTGCGGGCCAGTCTGCCCGCTCTAGTTGACGCAGACCACGAAGTGAGAGACGGTACATAGTGTCTCTGTAACAAACATAATTTTATTATGTTTCAAGTAAACACCATAAAATGCTATTGCTAATAGTGATGAGGTAATAGAGAAAATAAAGTTATTACCATAAACAATATTTTTTTATAAAACAGGTGGTAAAAGGCAGAAAGATCACATGATTGTAAGTGACTCCGCCGCTCATGGACTCTCACCCTACTATTAGAAATCGGTACGTTCTTGAAGGAACCTAAGTGGGATTGGTTCAGAAATACTTCAGCGAGCAGCTGGTGTTATATATAGAGGTGGTGCACGGCAAAGGTGCCTTAAGACGTACAGTTGTGGAACGACGGACGTCGAAGTGATACGGGTGGAATTTTGTTTTCTGTCTTGACACGCGATGATGGAACTACGGATTGTACTGACGGAGTTGTGTAATATAACTATAGATATTTCTGTGTATATGTATACATATGATATTAGTATATTTATATTTAACATAACATAGGTCTACTTTACCACAATATGTAACGCCTATATGATTTTGGAAAGCACTTTAATCTTTCACAATACATTAACATTATTTTCATATAAAAATGCCATGTCACAATCAGCCCACATACTTATGTATAAATCTACCAACGCACTAACCTCGTACATATGTTCAAGAGGTTAGAAGTACTATAATAATTATAGAGGAACAAGGAAATCATTAGACTAGTAAGTTTAATTGTTTAATAATCTTAAACCACGAGATTAAAGAATCTTTAATTCCTACGTTTTTAGAATTTACTAAAACACTAATGAATACCAAAGGGCCCATGTTTTACGAAGACTACGGACGGAGTCCTTTCACATACTTAAAGAATAAGTTGGACACGCTACGTAGCTATTTCTGGTTTCTATGTAAATTTATTATTGTCTCGTGTTGTCGCAAAAAGATTTATTCTAACAAATTCTAGTAAAATTATATTAAAATAAACACATTATTTTTATTATTATTCGCAAAGAGACAAAACTGCTATCAAACAAGTTTAAAGATTTAAAATCTACAAAGGTTATGTTTGCTTAGTTTTAGTCTAAATTCAAATATAGAGGTTAACAGGTTAAGTAAATATATTTTTTATCTACACTCACGCAAACCACTTCCTTTAAAAACAAACGCGTATTTAAACTAGCAAATTATTATTGGTTGTTAAATATTATTTCAAAATTTGACCTCAAAACCTACCTGGAAAAACGTCTATCAAGTACGAAACAGGTCAAACGCCGTGTTTAACGAAAAATTACATGTGGAATTGTAAACATATAAAGTTTTTCGAAGTCAGTTAAAAAACTAACACTACATTGACCTCTCCTTGAAAATACCTGCTTTTGAGCCTTGAGCCACGCCTCTACTTACGCCTAATTTCTCATTAAAATAACAAGCATAGTCTATTACTGTATACCAGATGTTGTTAATAGACGACACCCGAGCTTATATACATACTATGACAACTATTTGCAGGATTGTTTTATTAATAAATAATACTTATGATTACCATTGTAAGAGCTTTTTACTAAAGGTGTATTTTAAAATTTACTAATTTATCAATAATAGGAAGGTTCTATGACTTTGAGTCTGAGACTAAACGTAAGAATGTTATGTTTTGACCACTGATAATGCACATAATACTAATTCATGTACAAGTTCGATGTTTGCTTCTCAAGGAAAAGATTTTCGGCTCCGCCCAGCAGTGGCGAACATTCAACGCATACAAGAGCAATAAGCAACCTAAAACTTCGGACAGTCCGCGCAAATAATGTATATATGGCGAACAGACACCCGTATATTGTTCCGCGACTTGTTAATTGTTTACCCTCAAATCTCAAAATAACATCCGAAATTGGAAGGTATTAGTAAAGGCTCCATAAATTTAAGATAGATGTTATATGTATATAAGAGCAGTGTTGGCCAAGTGGCTTAAGCGTGCGAGTCTCATCCTCGAGGTCGTAGGTTCGATGCCCGGCTGTGAACCAATGGTCTTCCATTATATGTGCGCATTTAACATACGCTCGAACGGTGAAGGAAAACATCATAAGGCTTGCCCAAAAAGTCGACGGCGTGTGTCAGGCACAGAAGGTGATCACCTACTTGCCTGTTAGATTGACATATGGTCATGAAACAGATACAGAAATCTGAGGCCCAGACCTAAACTGGTTGTAGCGCCACTGCTTTTTTTTTTTAATTTGTTATATGTTATAAATACGTTTGCTTTTCTTCTGTTTGTTGTAATGTGTGATTGTATTTAACTTATTTTATATATTTTTTAGTACTTCAGACCCCACGGTCCCTTAGTGGTTTTGTACTCCTACATTATTTAATTGTAATAAAATAAACATATCATGAAGTTTCTATTCGTTTAGCACAGTTTTATGAATGGTATCATTACACCAATAACATTCAATTTTTGGTCTCATGAAGTGATCAATTTTAGTCGGCAACATTTAGTTGTGTATACTTCAAGATATTGCTTAAGCGATTAGTTCTGCATCTAAATGCTTATTAGTGCATAATCTTTGATATTGACTACGTGCAAGTTGCATAGTAAACATGTAACCGGTTTCTTGTTACCCAAGTATCGAATAAACATACTCGTAGTATATGAAACTTAATACATTTGTGAATACGCAGTATAATAGGAGATTACGAATAAGCTGTGTAAGTAGTTTTGTAGCCACCTGGACTGTTTGTATTATAAAATAAAAGGGATGTTCTCCTTATCTATTAGACTGCAGTGAGGGTGTTTTTGTCTAACATTCGCTCACAACTCGACGGGTTTTATGCATTAAACATAGAAGACGGATTCACCTAGCACTACACTCTATAAGGGTGAGAATGTTCTCAAAATTCAAAAATCATTTATTCACGTAGGTAACACAATGTACACTTGTGATTCGTCATTAAAGAAATACATATTAATGCTTCTAATTTTACATTTACTGCCAGTTCTCAAATCAAGGGCGTAGAACGGAAGAGAAGAACTGGCAATAAACTCTCCGCCACTCTTTTTAATCGCCATGTTTTTTTTTACACAACGTTTGTAAGGAGCTGCAACCATTATACCGTGTTCCACATGACATCTTAAGTAATTAAT
Organism: Pieris macdunnoughi; assembly: GCA_905332375.1. Classification (NCBI taxonomy): domain Eukaryota; kingdom Metazoa; phylum Arthropoda; class Insecta; order Lepidoptera; family Pieridae; genus Pieris; species Pieris macdunnoughi. Next base: position 684,284 of record CAJOBZ010000027.1, read on the forward strand.
AATAATAACATAAATTAAAAACAAAGACTGGTCCTCTATCAGCAGGAGGCATGGTGAAATAGGAGCACGCACTTACATTCTCGTTCTATCTCAACCTCCTGTCTGTGATACGGTCTGTCTTCCCGTTTGGCCATTAGAATGGAATAAAACTACTGGTTGAAAAAATATTGAAATGAAAAGGATAATTTTTTGACAATGTAAATCTACTCCCTTCTACTTCAACTTAAATTAATTTCGTAAAGGCGTGAACAATGAGACAGATGTGTATTTAAATAAGCTTATGAGGATTCTTGTTAGAACTCAATATATTTTATTAATGTGATATTTTATCACTACAAATAATACATAAATGACTATTGATATACTCATAATGTATATACCTTCTATGTAAAATTCCCTTTAAGACAAATTTGCACGCCATGTGTAGCAGAATATGCGAACTTTCGATTGTACCACCATAACATTTTTGTACCATATTCTTGCAAATAAATTATTATTATTATATTAGTGTAGGCAGTTTCAATTTAGTTAATTGATTTATCACATATAAAAACTTTTTATACAACTTAATTGTGATCTCTTTAGAATCCTAGGTATGGCATATTCCGTCACTATGTATAGATAAAAATACCGAGAGTTAAATAACTCTAATTACCTTACAAATTCCTTCACAAATTTGATACATATCTCTAAACTCCTTAAAATTTAATGCACTTTCATTTAAGCCAATATGTTTCCTTAGTTAATATCTCATAAAACATTAATTTAATTAATAGACTATTAAAGCGAGAAAAACTATAAATTTGCCTTAGACTTAGAAAGTGAAATATTCAAACTCTCGATAGCACCTTGAGATAACCCCGTGATTGCGAACATAAAACACTCGATCGGAAACCGCCTTTTCTCTTCCTAACTGACAAATAAGGAGAGTCGTTGAGCTAAAATTTATTCGCGCTACTGCCTTTATTGACCTGCCTGTCATTATAGGGACGCGGATGTAACGACTTTAATGTTTATTCGTAATAGTGAATGATGCTTTGTTTCTCTGATTTATTAGGTAAGACCATATATTAATAATAATTTAGAAGCACTACAGCCTTATATGTCTTGGCCTAAGATTGTATGCAAAAGATGGCCGCAAAATATGTTGCTATGCTCAAAACTTTGGCTGGACGAATTTATGTAAAAAAAAATTTATTCTTTGAAATCTGAAGAAGGTTTTTATCGAGTTCTTTCTAAAATTTAGGAAAACGTATACAAAACAATCATATTTTGGCGTACGTTCGTGGGGGCAATTTCAAATAAAACTGTTAATCAAATTCCGATGCTGATAAGCACCTTGACATTCTAATACAATATAATGTAGGTATTTAGCATACGATATTGTATAATTGAAATCTGTGGAATATATAATAAGAAACTATTCATTATTCTACATTCGTAAACGCAGCTTTAACTAGCGTAATAATCTTTTGTCGCGTTCATTTATGTACAAAATTATACGAGAGTGAAAGAGACAATACAATTAATAACTATTGCAAGAGGTCTACAATTCAAGGCGAGAGCGAATAATAATACTCCAAAATGTACAGATGTCTCATTCGTCGAAGTATGACCGACCATAAATTACAGAATGTTTGTCACATGCTCCTAAAAATAAAACAACCTTTTCAGTGTGTGTCTCAGATTTTCTATTTGCTTCGTAATTATTATTAGTAGATGATTAGCCTAATGCTGATGAGGCAAGAACAATAGGTTGAGCACTGAATAACCGTCTGTGCCTGACACACTGTCTACCTGACACACTGTCTACTTGAACACCGAAAAAATTAGATCGAAAGTAAATTGGTGCACAGCCGGGGTTCGAAATATAACCTAAGGGATGCGAGTCGCTTGCTGAAGTCACTAGGCCAACACTGCTCTATGTTGTCACAACTCCGGAACACAGCTACGGTATAACCTCAAAAAAGCGTGCAACATGCTTATTGTTTATGAAGCACAAGAAGAGTCCTATTTTATAAAGTAAAGTACATATATTATATAAATAAAATAAACGCTGTTTTATTTGAAATACATATCCAGTCTTACTGTTAAATCTGTTCATTAAATAGAGAATAATTCATAGACAATAGGTATCTGCTAGGATGAAATTACAAGCGCTAATATATCTTACAAACACACAAATAGATACCATTACACGAAACCACAATCTTTGAAATAACATTTGATATCTAATTTCAGTGCAATATAGTATTGTAGATACAATATCAAAATACAATGAGAAATCCAAGTTATCGAAGGTCATGCAAGCATAAATATTACCCTAGTACAAATGAAAGTACGCGGATTCGAAACGAACAAAGACATGTACTCGTATATATTAATAAAAATGAATCGCAAAATATGTTTCTAGGCGCAAAAATTGAAGAGTAATCTAGTAATTATAAATTATTTATTCCTCGAGCTCTGATGAAAGTTTTTATGGAGAGAAAAAAATGGAAAAATAGTTTATTTCTATTTTTATTTAGTACAAAGGTTTCTATTCCGGAAAGAACAGTATCTATAGGGTAACATAGCAAAATGCTATGTTGGTATGTAGCTATTAAAAAGGTAGGTCATGTAAAAATACATATAGGCGAAACGAAGTTCGCGGGCAGCTAGTACACGCTAGTTTTTGTGGGAAACGTAAGTACTTCCAGCATACGCAATGTGAAAAACCTAAGAATTAAGTCTCAAATCATAACAATGGCATTATCCATGGGGTTCAGTTTTAGGAACCCAAGCTCTCCATTAGGGGTCATTAACCACTACAAGGTCATCAACTACACGTTGACCTATCAGTTAAGTAACGATATACTATGGTTTATTTATATGAAGTTGAACATACGTATGTCAAAATCGTTCATTTTTGACGTACGGGAGTCAGACTTAGCGCTTTCTCGTGTCTGAATCATACTCTTACTTCTAACACTACCACCACTATGCAATTGTCGATTTATATGTATTTTAATTTGTCCGAGCCATACCATACTGCATAAAATCTTCACGCTAAGTATGAAATATTGCGCATGGGGCTTTTAATAAATCATTTCATGGTGTATAATATCTGAAAGCGATGCTGTGGGTCTGGTAATATAATATATGTATGTATCGGCAAAGATTAATTTACGCTTTTTGTATTGGAAATAAGTTGATAGAAGCTGTTAAAGCTTTACAATTGTGAGATTAATAGACACAAGATTATTATTAAAAACCGTACCGTAAGACACAAATAGTAATAATTTTTTTTCGGTTTTGGTTAATTCTTATTCAGGCCTATAAAAGCTACGATTATGATGATACGATAAATAAATTTTAAAATTATAATTTTAAAATATCAAAGACCGTACTAACTATTGCGGTCTAAAATGACGAAAAATAATGTATTAAAACGATGTAGATTCAACAAAAAGATCACCAAAACTCAATAAATATAGCTCATGCCACTTGACCAAACACTGTGTTTTAATAGGTGGTCGTTGTTTGAACCAGACATATGGTAATACATGATATGCGTAACACGTCATACGTTTGATGCGCCCGCGCCGCTTTATTGCTTACAGGATTTAAACTTCAAAAACGAGTTAACTCTTAACAGTGAATTGCCAATTCGACAAACTGAAACGTAGATGAAACTATTTTGGTATCAATGGTAATATATTTTTTGTTTATATAATTTATAACTCTCGTGAACTATAATGGTATCTTCATAGATTCATGTTAAATTGTATTTTAAGTACTAATCACAAATATAACAGCGTGTCTTTACAATAGTTTTGCCTGCGATGCGGGAAATAGTAGTACATATTAGACACTTTCTGAATATGCCTACAAAGTTTTTTGGTAGATGCAGTGATAGCTTACGACGCCTGCGTGTTATACTTTTACTTTTTTCTGTTGTATTCTTTTAATCTATGTACTAAATATGAATATGACAGTCTAACATCATTAAGATATGTCTTCAGATCGCCTATGATTTTTTTTTATATGTAATCCTGGGTCATGCTTTAAGTAATGTAAAAATATAATGTACACTAATCATTATCATTTGCGTATAACGAAAGAATAAAATTATGCTAAAGAATTAAATGGTATTAATGCTTAAAAATTCATTAAGAAGCTGAAGAGAGTGCCGTCGGCCTATACTCTCGGAGCGTAACTCTGATTGATAATCGCCACGTTTAAAAAAGTAAGAAAACCTAAGTTAGCTAAATTTACAGACTTGACACGTACATTATATTCCTGTTTTCCATTATTAGGGTTGCCGGGAAGAGATGGCTAATGAGAGATTGCATGTAATGAATTTTAACTTAAGTGAGAACTGTTTATGCAAAGCCTCTGAATTCTAAAGTCTTTAAATGAATATAATTGTTTTCACAATGCTGTATTAATACACCAAGTACTTAAACGATTATCTATGGAAATGGTTGATATAATTATTTAATGGTCATATGTAACACCACAAAAATCGTTAATTTATTTAAAAAATGACCCAGATGACCATAATTATCTTATAATTTATGCATATCGAATCAATAAAAATTAACGATTCAAAGTTGTGAAATCCTTGAATATGTCCCTTCACTAAAGTAAATACTTCGACAATATACACATTTACTATTTGCATTCATATGAATAATTTAGGGCCCATAGTTTATTGCTAAACTTTTTTAAACCAGCAAGCTTACCACGTAAATTAAAACTGATTCCGATAGTTAGTAGTACGTTTACATTACGCTACGAATTGAACTACATCGAAATGGTTTTCGTATTTGGTGTTTTTTGGATAATATTATTTATTTCGCAATCCTACAGCTAACAAAAATTATATATAATAACAAACAATTACACTAAAAATATAGGCTAAGATGGAATACATAATATTTACTTACAAAAAGGGTTCAACTTTTACAAAAGGGAAAAAAACAATAAAAATTATTTAATACATTTAACTAAGTAATAACAAATTTAGCTGAGATATGTGATGATGTAAAAGTGAGGGTATATACGTGGAGGTGTGCATGTGGGGTGTGCTCATGATGCAGGTGATTTTGTGCTATGGATATTCTTAATACTCCTTTTTATATCATGGATAATATTCATTTCACAGAATCGTTGAGCTAATTAAACTGTAGAAATAAGAGATGCTAATGTATTAGAATGTTAGCAGAGTCGACATTAAAGCATATATTTTTTTTAATTCACCACTAATATTTATAATATTTCTATATCATCTATTAAAGAAAAAGACCAGCGCCATTAATCTGTAACTTCCAATACTGATAACGATCGCGAAGATTTTGTATGCCAGTAAGATATACATACATATTAATTTACACTTCGTTTCACTAATACAGTACAGTTAAAATAAAAAAATAAAATTGAGGACAACTGGTAGCCTTATCGCTTTCTAGCGATTACTTCCAGGGACTGTGAGAAAAAAAAACTCAATTAGTTAAGGTAGGTAAATTACTTAAACAAAAGGAATGGAACAAAGAAGCTAGCTATTATAGGCTCCCATAAATTTTAAATCGTTTTAAAAGTGAGGAGTTTTATTATTGAACAGGATGAATAGATGAGATAGAGATGGAGAACGTGATAATCACGCTGCTTAGAAATAGATAGCCTCCTGCCCGTTTGCCTCCTATTACATAAAAAAAAGGATTTATGAACTATGCAAAATCGAAGAACTGAATCAAGTTTTCAGGCTTAACAGCTAATTATAATCCGACGTAAATAATCGTATTACAAGTATAATCATTGCAAAATATTCGAACCAATGAATTTACATATATGATTCGAAATAAACATGTTGCATTTGCATTTAAGCCAAAGGGTTAATAAATAATCAAAGTTTCACTTAACAATAATTTAAAATCTGCATTATCGTTAAGGCCTTGATAAACTGTAAGTTATTGAGGAATATAATAAGATTTCACAAATATTACGAATTTTTGGAGAACAAAATAACACAGTAAAAAAACTGTAAATAACATTTTAACAGCTTGGTGCTAACTAAAAAGAGTAAAATATATGACTGTTTTATGTTTGACTTTTGGCTCTTAAGACTTAATCCAGATAAATCCTTTTACTTTTTTCGGTAGAACAAATTTACCACTTTACAAAAAAATACGATTCTACTACGAGTTTTGGGGTGAAAATAAAAGTAAAAGATATATTTATATACCACTAGTGGACCTGACAGACGTTGTGCTGTACACCGGTCTTAAATAAAAAAACATCTAAATCTAAACGATTCTCAAATCCACTTGAACACACCAATTAATCAAAATCGGTTTAGGACTTTAATTTACAAACTAAAGATATTCAGTCACAGGTAATGAAAACCTCAACGACACTACTATATTTTATCTATAATATATTTGACAGCAAAACATATTAATATGATCAAGGTTTTGGTTTTTTTTTAAATTATATTATACACGTTTTAAAATCGGTCCAGCCATTCTCGAAGTTTAGCGAGACATACGAACAGCAATTTATTGATATATATAGATTTCAAATAAGATTTTAATAGGTTGTTAAAATGAAACTAAAAAGAGAACCTTTTTGATTTGTCTTATATTTATGGCTTTTAATACAGTCTTACCGACTCACTTCCTTAACTCATATTCTAATTGAAAAAATTGCTATTCAAATGGTAGCATAGCATAAAAACCTTACAGCTAAATTAATATATAAAAAACCAATAACAAATGAACAAGTTACGACTATTTTTACTTCGTATACTCTCAAATTAATTGTCAATATAATAAAGCAAATAAAACAAATCGACAAGTCGTGGGACTACTGCCTAAGTAATTAGTGATTGTTATTTTTAGCTCGTATAGGTGCGGCACTGTCATCTCGCACATTAATTATCTCTATCACGACGTAGGACATACTGACAAATTAACACGCAAAGAGTTCGTTTACCTAGACCTTAAGAGCTGTTTATAGTGCCCTTAAATAATGAAACTCAGACACCTTTTATTAAAACCTTTTTAAGTTTTTTTGTTCGTCCTGTGAAAGAAAACTTAAATACATGAAACTATTTTTTTAATAAAGGGACTGAATTTTTTATACAAGGATTGACAAAGCCTTTAGAAGGTATATGCTTCTAAATAAAAAAAGAGATTCCATATTTTTCTTTTTTAATGTGGACAAGTTTAGTTAACTTTGTAAACAGCCAGAGTATGTGTAAAAGAACAGTTTTATACACACAGACATAAACTTATGCAAATTCGTTATTCGGTCTTGTTTGTTTTAATTAGTTAAATCAAGTTTGGTTAACAACGAATATTGAAGGTCGGTTCAAGAAACGAATGTAACCCAGGTGAACTTTATCGCTACATCTACGCGATAAACACGTAACTATTTTATAACAATAAACTGCTTCATAAAATAGGTCCTAAGAATTACAATAACGTAGCCAATGGTCGACTCTTTGTGTAGAATAAAAGCTTACGCAACTACTTCCACATTATTCCATATAAACAAACATTTCTCCTTTAGTTTCTATAATCAATTTAGGTTTAAGACATGGTTTTCTTTACCGTACGAGCAGAATTGCGCACACAAAAATAATGACAAATTCCCTGGTAACAGGGTAATTAACATCAGGGTAAATCTGAAACCCTGAAACCTAAAACCCCTGTATCACTAGGCTAATATTGTACTTATTCATATATAAAGGGTTGTTTCTTCAATGTCATATCAATTAGATAAATAAACTTGATATATCATTGTGCTCTCATTAAAAGGAGAAATGTACAATGTGAATCATTATTACTCTAATGCTATAATGCTAATAAGCTTACGATACGATTTCCGTTTTGATTTACGGATTAGGTACAGAACTCATTTCAGGTTAATGTAATTATAAAAATAAATAAAGTTAATCAGTGGCGTAACAACCTTTTTAGGTCTAGGCCTCAGATTTCTCTATCTGTTTCATGATTATTTGTCTATCTAATAGGCACGATCAGCGTTCTGTGCCTGACACACGCCGTCGACTTTTTGGGTCCAAAGCAAGCCGGTTTTCACACGATGTTTTCCTTCACTGTTATAGCGAATGTTATATGCGCACAAAGAAAGAAAGTCCGTTCGTGCACAGCCGGCGATCGAACCTACGACTACGAACTACTCAGGGATGAAAGTCATACGCTGCTGTAATGTAATTATACCATAACAAATAATAAATTGTGCGTGTACTAGGTGTACACACGTAAGAAGTGAAACTTCTTTATGATCTTATTTTTCGAAAAATGATCTACTATATGCAACTTTACAGAAATTCGTTAAATTAGATAAAGTTTAACAAAAGGCTTTTATTATCATAGACATGAATACAAATATTTCATTTTACCTTATTACTACGAAGATTATTATAGAATTTCATTAATTGTAATAGAATTATTACTATCATTCAAAAACGTGACGATTTGCTACAAAATTTCTCCCATACGTCGATAAAGAAGTTTCATTCCAACGCCGATAAAGAAGTTTGACTTCAAAAAGCGCGGCGCGTAACCAAAAAATGTGACGCGTAACGAAAAAATGTTACACTAAATTTTTTTCCAACCTCGATAAAGAAGTTTCACTTCAATAATAATGAATTAACGATGTTTTTATATATTAAAATTTAATGACAAAAATTTCATTCTTAGGTGACACGTCAGGATTACGATTATTACGCCCTAAAATGAGGATCATATTGTATTATTATTAGCACATAAGTTACTTTAATTTTGTCACTTATTTCGGTTACACGGCAGAAATAATTGGACGAATTCAACAGGCACGAAACGATTAATAATAAGGTGATTTAATTGATTTTTTAATTCAAAGACCAGTAGTTTTTTCAGCTACATTTATTTTCTGCTAATAGTCAAAATGTAGAGACAATCTACCAAATGCTTGTCTTGAAATAATTACAAAGTAAAGAGTGAAATTACATTTTATCACTGCATTAGTACTATACACGAGATAACATATCACAAACAGGTGACTCAAAACTTCCCGAACATGAAAATTATATTAAGATAAGAATTTAACGACCATAACGTGTATTATATTTCATTGATGTTTAATTAGATTTAAAAGTATTTATGGGTTTTAATATTAAAATGCGTTTAATGATTTTTTTCTTTTTATTACTCATCTCCGGGTAAAACAGATGATGACAACTAATTGAAATAGCTATTAATGTGTAATTTATCTTTTTCGGCAATTAGGTGACGTTTGTGACACAAGTTTTGGGTGTAAGACGGTTACCTCACGATGTTTCACCGTACGAAAAAAACACCCGAACATAAAAAGTAACTGTGAACAGTGAAAGTCTGTGACCTAATCAAAAATAAAGTAAAATTAGGACATTCATCTTAATTCATCCCTTAATTAGCTATTTTTGCTATTACATTTTTAATACGATATCTTTTCACACTAATAATTTAACCTTTAATGAAAAATTAATTTTTCATTAAAGGTTAAATTATACAATAAAATTTTACTAATTAGTATGGTCATCATTGAGAATACTATAATTATTACTGAGAAATACAAAGAATATACATTTATCCGTTAGGCATTGAGATCCACTTCTCATAGATAAAAGAGGACAATAACTGTACCAATTAAGTCCACATCACAGCACTTGCCTCCAGTGTATATCAGTTTTCTACCCATATTTGTACCTAATTGAATAGCAGTCTTGTTCTGGTTGGAATAAATATAAAAAGCCTATGTTGTGCCTTATAGACTGTTTATCTAACATTTTCCGTATTATAATCCGTCCCTACATTGAAATGATTAGTGTGTTCTACCTGAAAATCTCGTTTATAAGTATTAGGGGCATAATGCCTTAGTTAAAATGTTCATGAATAAATAAAACTGTTTATGGTACTCGGATGGGACATTGGGGACTAATCCTACATCAGTTAGTAATAGTATTTTGTCATAAGAAAGATCTTGTTTGGCTTAATAATCAACATCGCTTGCAAATGGATTTTATTTTAAATTAATCAACAATTTTAGCCTATAAATAGTTCGAACGAAGTGTTTATTATGATAGTAATTAATTAATTATCAAAAAATCAAACAGAAAACCCTCCCGTGCGTACCAAATAAGCCACGAAGCGTTATCAATATCCAGTACTTATTTCCCTACTATTTGCTTTAAACTACGTAACGCGTCGCACTTAACAGTGTTCAGCCAGACACGCTTCCTCCCAAGGTTGGATTCCCAATAAAAACCAAAAGTTTAATATTTTTGTTTATTTAATACATCGACCTTTAGATATAATTAAATCTGATTACTACTTTTGATACTTAAGATTCCATATCAAAACCATATGGCTAGATACTATAAATCACCTTTCCCAACGAGTAATTTAACATGTTTACCTTGTTGCAAAAATAGCACAATAATTACAGAAACATCGATAAATGCGTATTTTTTTATGAATTGCTCGAAAAGATTATATACTATGTTATTTATACAAGTAAATAAAGTATTAAGTATTAAGAGGAGTGTTGGCCTAGTGGCTTCAGCGTGCGACACTCATCCCTGAGGTTGTAGGTTCGATCCCCGGCTGTGCACCAATGGACTTTCTTTCTATGTGCGCATTTAACATTCGTTCGAACGGTGAAGGAAATCATCGTGAGGAAACCGGCTTGGCTTAGACCAAAAATCGACGGAGTGTGTCAGGTACAGGAGGCTGATCACTTGCCTATTTGATAGACAAATGATCATGAAACAGATACAGAACTCTGAGGCCCAGACTTAAAAAAAGTTATAACGCCACTGATTTTTTGATGGATTTTAAACAAAGTTAGAAATAAATGTAACAATTTTAAATAATTTAAAATATCTCTGATATAAGAAAACATCTTAATTTTGCCCGTGAACCAGTGAAACGTATTACGTAAAAATATTATATGCAAAAGTTTTAGTTTGTCAAGCTCATAGGAAAGCTGTTTTAAATGTTATTTGACCTTATGTTGACACCATAAATGATTTTGGAAAATATCTCCGCAAATTTTTTTTTTCGCGTTTTTTAGTTTATAATTTTTAATTTTAGGTTGAGAAGCGTTTATTTCTACGTATAAATATGTAGATAATGGATGAAAACTATATTGCATAAAGATAAACAATAAATTTATTTCATATTATTTTTAAATTGACATCCGGGTTTTGCTGCCGTAAAATATAAAAATATTAGTTTATGGTCTGTGTAGAAGGTAAAGTTAACTCCCACGCATTTACATGGATATGCGAGATGACATTATCAAGATTTAACTAGGTTGCTTCTAGCTCGGTTATAATACCATTGGGTACCTAATGTCAAGAGAAATTATAGGAGCCAATACACTATGGCCAATGCATAAATATTTCACAAAATTTGCGAATAACCATTTCGGGATTCAATTATAGAAGTATTTTATTAATTAATTATAGAAAATATATCCAGTGTTATTTATTTAAACTTCGTTTCATTAAAATAAAAACCAATAACAAATTATTAGGGACGCATCTAGCGGTCTTATCGGTAACAAGCAATCTCTTCCAGGCAACCCTAGTAAGGAAGAAAACTAAAAAAAAATACTAAGGGTAGTTTATGGGTATCCACGTATTTCTGGAGGGGATATGTATAATATAGGTGCCTAGGTAAATAGTGTCAGCAGGTTTTATAAAGCCGATTAATTTTACTAAAGTATATGTTTGGTTTGGCTTTGATGGATGAAGGATTAATTCATACTTTTCTATACTTTCTTGAAGTACCTACTCATATGGAGAAACTATACGATGACGTTATTACTGATGATGTTTAATTTAATTTACCATACGAATACTTAAAAGCGAAAGAAGTGCTTACTTCCGATTTTTTTGTCTACACTCTACATACGCCCACGGAACGCATACAAATTTAATATTTACTATGCTTTCTCGTTCAATATTCGACTGCACATGTTATACAAGTTTTTCAGTTGCATAACATTACGCAGCATCAATGCGGCTTTATCATCAAACGTAGAATAGAATGTCGAGGCTGAATACAAAATTCCGACCGTAACACCTCAACGTCCGTCGTTCACCAACTGAGCGTTGGTTGCCCTACCAGCTGCTCGCTGAACTATTTCCGAACCAATTCAACATAAGGTCCTTCAAGAACAGATCGTACCGATTCGTAAAAGGGAACGCACTTGCGAGCCTACAACCAATGCGAGTGTCCATGAACCTCCTCCCCATTTGTTATATATAAAAAAGTAACAAACGATACAAAAGCGTAATCTCATAGAACGCATAAAGCCGCAAATATCAACAAGTGTTAGTAAAGACACCTCACCTTGCACCCACAATGACTTGGTCCCTTCCAACATCGAACAGCAGTTGCGAAAACGCTCTCGCATCCTTATCTTCGAAAATATCGCTGTCCGCCGCCAGCAAGTCTGAAAATATATGAAATCACATATCTTATCGATGCATATGTTGGTATTTTTTGTACTTATCAGGGTATGATCTAATCGAACCGTTTAAAATGTTTTATCATGAAGGACGTGTGCACGAACACATAAACCGCAACTGGTTTTCATTAATTTTATAAAATAAAAAAAACACTTATTTTTATTTAAAATTCATATAAAATAAAACTTCAATTCCATATGGAACACAATCTGAGAGTCATTATCGATATTACTGTTATCATACCTTACAATATGTAATAATAAAAATAATATAATCGTACAATTTCAAGAGCTTTGTGTAGAAATATATAACCGGAGTTAAAGTTGAAATATCTATCTAGTAGGTTCTATATTTTCATTAATGAGTTCCTTTGCGAGTTATTCTGCGATACTTAATTAGATCGCCATATAAATTGCATGCAGGTAAGAGTTATATATACGAAAGCTTCTACTCGGGTGTCGCTTTAAATAAAATAATTACAATGTTGATAGGAATCTTTAGAAAAATATAGTCTATATGTATTACTCGTATACTAGATAATATTATATAGAATACTACCTGGTATTCATTCTCAAAATCAGGCCAGTATAGTTTGTTGATTACAAACTTACACATCAATTCCTTTGACAACATTTCTGTACTTACTTACTTACAATTGTAAAATATATATAGACTTTTACATGACCTTCACAAAACAAAATGTTCTCGTGCTGGTTGGGAAGTTATAACAGAGGCCAAAGTCATTATATAAGGCTTACAAACTTACCGGTTTATAGTAAAAATCAATTGTCTGATTTATTTAACTACGCTTTCATATGAAACCCTATTTTGTTTTGATTTGAGTCACTAATGAATTACTCATGTTCTGTACCGAAATATGATTCCTTCTATTCATCATTAATGTGAAATATAATATACTATAGAATCAAATTAATTTGAATTTTTATATTTATACTAAACTGATTGTATCAGAAATTTATATCATGAATTCTCTGAAAATCAGCACAGACAATAAAACACAAATGATGAAAAAAAACGAATAGAATCTATGGGTGAGATTCAGAAACTTCGCGCGAATGTCTGCCATATGTCAAATCCAATACATTTTTGTCGTACGAATGGCCAACTTGGCTTTTATGAATCTTTTCCTATGTGAAGTATATAAGCCATTAAACAAGTATTTGTTTAGATATATTTTAATCTAATTGAAGATAAAATTTACAACTTATACTATCTAAACAATTTTTTACAATTTGTTTTCCATGTTTTTTCTTAGTTCCAATAACGTGTTTATTTAACTAACATAAACGCTGTGAGATTTTCTAAACACGCAATTTACATTCACTTACGTTTGAATGTGATTATCAGTACTTTCTAAATAAAACTTTACGTAAATAAAAAGCTTGTATAGTTAATTGATGTAATGTCAGTGATGCATACACCCACATGCATAATATAAGACAATTATTGTCTCTGGCCCCGATTTGTCTGCTGATATTTACCCCTAACATTAGTTGTATGTAAAAAAATATTCAAATTGTTTATAGATAGACACTAAGTTTTTATATCACTTATAGGTACGGCTATATTCAATGGATATTGAGAAATATAAGTTAGGTACAATAAGAAATTATACCTCGACACTTGGCTCAAAGCGAAAAGTACAAATAGTGGGTACCACCAATTATTATTCCTTACATTAATGTCTGTGGTATTTATAAATAAATAAAAAAAATAAGGTAATAAATCTAGCGTATTTAGCAACTATTTTGAGTTAATACATATTCGATACTTTTTATTTAACTAACTTCCGATCAGAGTCAAAGAAGATTATATTAAAATAAAAATTGTTGGTCAAATATAAATACAGATTGGACTAGAAACATATGAGTATTTATGCTTCTCTGATAATTTCATTATGGCATCGCTAATTATATTCGTTTCCTTCCAAAGATATTTTTCTCCACATCTCTAGAAACTAGTAGTAGGGGTAAAATTGTCCTATAATTATCAAAGTACTACGTAGCTAACTTGTCTCGATCTTGTGTAATGTCTATGAGTGACATCCTGCAACTTCCTGCGTGATATACCGCGGGTAACTGATTTAAATTACTGTTATTTAGATTGTTGCTTACTATCTTAATATTTTCCCTGAGGCCGAGAGAGTAATGGTAGTAAGGTTGCTTTTTGTGGTATTTTCTAAGACGCCTAACACTTTTATTTATATCGTAATAAATCTTATTTTATTCGAAAACAAGGTGTCGTTGTGATAAGTTAATTGTTTATTCTATGTTATTCCATATATTTTCACATAGATAAAAAATCAATGTATTATACATGTTTTATTTGTACTTATCATGTATAACAACCAAATAGTGCAATTGCAAAATTTATGATAGACAGTTTAAGGCAGTTTATGCTGCGCACCATCACTTTGTGGATCCAGCCGCCCACTGAAGTATTTCTGGACAAATTCGACTTAAGGTCCTTCAAGAAAAGAGTGTACGCAAGGCCTTGCGAGCATGCTGGCAATGTAAGTGTCTATTGGCGAAGGTATCACTTAACATCAGATGAGCCTCCTAACCGTTTGCCTCATACAAGACAAAGCTTATTTTGTCAATTATCTAAACCTCGTCAAATTAACAAAAAAACCTGAATTAAAAAAAATAGATTATATTGCTTTAAACTAATCGTAAATAGTTCGAGCGTGCTAAATGTAACTAAGTTACCACAGAGCTTTTTTATACAAACTATTACCAAATCAATGACTTGTCCAAAATCGTAACAAAAACTTAGACTTCTCAAATCTCTTGCGGTCAATCGAAGTCATTGAACTTCAATCTAGTTTCTAATTCATCAATATTTTAAAAGTTTCTTATTCGTTTATCGAACACTTTTATTCGTTTTAATACATAAGGTACTTCATTATCTATTCTACTATTCGAACGCTAATCAGATAAAAAACCAACTAGATCGAGTATTCCGAAAGGTTTCGAAGACATAATAACTTGAGATTTGTGCCGCCCGCAAATAGACTTCAATATAAGTTTCTTTCCCCAACCTTGATTTAGTTCCCTTTGGAGTAGAGACTCTTGAGCCGTGGGGTTGACACAGACGCTATTTAAAGATTTAAGTTGGGACCTGGTAGATACCGGTGACCCCGGTGGTGCTTTCATCGCTCAACGAATAAGTATCGCAATACAGCGAGGAAATGCTGCCAGCATTAAAGGTACACTGCCACAGGGATCAAACTTTAAATTTGTTTTAATTTTCTTTAGGTTAAGTATAGTAAATACTGTATTTTTGTAATCGGAAACGAAATAAAGTATATTTAAATGGAATTCAATAAAATTAAATTACCCTGTTTATTTATTATCCTGAAGTCGTCTTCTGGCAGCTCTCCCCTGGTCAGCACGAAAAGAGTAAGAGCGATGAGCCTTAATTCCCACATTGTGATCATACTGCAACAGAAAAACAATTCATTTATAATACAGAATTAGGTCGCAAAGCTAAAAAACATGACATTTATTCATGGCAATGTATAGACTGTATTAGTATCAACCATGGTAACCACGGTCCATCATACGAAAACGACTACTTTTTGCCTTTGGCCGAATTATCTACCATATTAAGCTTTGGAAATTGAAGTTTTCGAGTTTCCATGGGCGGTGGGTTTTAGAAGAGAACTCGTCTAAAGAAAAAATCTTTATCATCTATAATATATATTCAAGTAAAAGAATAAAATAACACAATAATTAGCAAGCCCTAGATTAACAAAGGACGGAATTCGTTAATGAATAGTCATTGTTATTAATGTTATTAAATCGTGTGAATATGCGTCAGTACTGGAACAAAAATATTTGTACAATGTTATGAATGTAAATGTAAACAAAGTAGAAATCTTCAGTCAGAGAGAGTATGTTTGCCTGTTTGCTTGTTAGCTTAGTTATAACAACCTTACAGAAGGTCCACTTCCAGAACGCAAAAGTGAGGCGTGGAAATAACACCTAAGCAACGTGAACGTTTTGTTAGATTCCTATAGAGCCTTATTAATACCTTAGTCGACGCATTGTTTCATTTAAAAACTCCCGAATTTTTGTTCTTTAATAAATCTAATATTGATTAATACTTATGAATACTTTAGTTGATTATAAAAATATATAAAGATCTTAAAGTGTCGATGTTCTAAGACACAATTTTATTTTATTTTTGAAGTTATACTTCTTTAGGCGCGTTATGAAAAATTGATGAGAGTGAAATTTTACGATGCGCGCGCACCGTGACACAAAATTAACAGAATGAAGTTGCCCACTTAAGATGCTACGGCATTGGACATAATTTAAAAACAACATTCGAATAATAATAGAATTTATGTTACACTTAATGTAAGAGAATAATAATAAATATTTATTTATTTAATTTTTCAAATGTAAACTGAACTTTATTGATTATAACGACTCCTTTTCCAGTTTTTGATTATTTAATTGTAATTAATTATTTGCATGCAATCAAAAAGTATTTTTAATAATGCCAAAGAAGTATAACTTCTTACGCGCGTACATAAGTACATGCACCCTTTTTTTGTATTTCAGGTATCATCAAAAAATCTATGCCTAAAGAGATTGAATTACGCAAGGATACGTTTGCAAGCCGTGTCTCCATACTGAAAAATACATCAAATAAGTTCGTACAATTGAAAGGCAAATACTTGCACTAAATTCATATACAATTAAACAACTCCTAAAAAGAGTAATTGACTTCATAAAGGAAGGACCCAATTCGTTCGAATTAGTTACCTCAGAACTTCAGTACTAACCGGTTTCTAATTTCTTAGTATCCAATGGTTTAATTCGTATAAATTAAGTATTATTTTTATTTGTTGTTGGAGCCTGTTTGAGCATCCCACCAGTCCTGGTTTAGCTTTAAGGTAAAATATATTAGTGCATAAATGATAAATTATTAAAATGTATTTGTATAAAAATATTTAATTAAAAAAAATTAAGAAATGAACATACTACTAACCTTAATTATATAATAAATTAATTCATTTGCAAAATGACACGAGAGTGACAAGGAAAAAGCAATATTTTGGTACAATACTAATTAATTCGAAAATCATTCCGCGAACGCAATTCCACTAAAGAGCTACTCTTCGAACATAACAACACCATAACACATAAAATATTATATTCATTAAACTCTAGAACCAGTCATTAAATCCAAGATAATAAGAAATATCTCGTTTAGCACTACGACACTCATTAGTGATACCTCATAGTTTGTGATAACAGCTCATTAGATTCTGCAAAGCTATCTTTATAAACAAGATAATGTTTATAAATTCAAGAGATAGTTCGAGTATGCTAAATAGAGCGGCCTACATTGGTGTACTCATCAATAATATTAAGCCGTGCCTACACAATTTGAAAACCGTTATCGTAGTTCATATTTCTTTTATTGACATAAGATATATTTTAAAGTACATAATAATAGCCGAACGTGAATAGAGCTTAGTAGAAAAGATTCGAATGTGGTTTTACTGGCTTAGCGAGTTCTTTGATTCTTACCATTAAACCTCCCGGACTGCTATGAAAACAAACCAGATACTAAGACAGAAGCAAATACAACCCCTCTTTCAACCGACTGATATCGATTTAGAGGACTTAAAAGTCGTAGTTTTTTCTATGAAAAGGAATGGCCGTCTAATTGGCTTTCTGAAGAAACTCTGACGTCCGGGTCTTATAATGTACAAAAACTAAACAATGGATCGTAACGCTTGATTGACCCAGAGCCTGTTAGTCAATCACACTAAGGCTTCTACCACGTCGAGTTCCAAATTAAAAGGGAGGTGATAATGTAATGTTTGATTGTGATTGGTCAACAGTATCTCTATAGTGACACACGTGTCGTATGACGTCACGATCCAATATCCAATCACAAACAAACGATTTTGTCTTCCGTGACGTTCTCACTATTCGAATACTTTCACAGTTCGAAATTTAAAATAAATTGTTATAAAGGGGTTTCATTTCGTTATTCCATATTAACTATTATTAAAAAATATTACACCAAGTTATTTTACAGACACGTGTTCACAATATAGCCAGTATATTTTTTGTAGTCACAAAGCATAAAAACCTAATGTACCACAGTAATGGCCGAACCAATTTTGTATTACACAGATAAATTAGAGCGTAGTAACAACGTAGGTTCCGGCTTCAAATTGATATTACTTTTACTGCCTTCGCAGTTACATTTTTTATTACCTAGAGAAATTACGGCAAGACTTCAAAGAAACACATTATAGTTCTAGACATAACATGTGGGTACTTTTGAGTTCATATTTCAATGTGAAAGCAGGTCTCTTTATAGTATTATTATTGAAAGACAACGGGTCTATATTGAATTCAAATTACTTACGCCTAGGGTCTAAAACTCATAGCGATTCAGCTATTAAGTTCACACGTAACATTTTGTTTAATACTGTTCCGTCTCTGTCTAACACATTGAAAGCACAATTTGACAGAAAGAGACGAATGAGCGTTGTACATTAGCGTAAGACGATTTAGTTTTTTGAAGGAGGGGTTTTACGTCGTCGAATGTACCTAACATCGTTCAAAATTTAACAGGTTGATAATATAATCTATATTTCAAAATTAGAAATCGATATAACGGTAAAAAGGAATTGAAAGTTATTCGAGGAAAAAATGCTTCTGACAACTAGACAACTTAAATCTCGGATACTTCCGTTGTTGAATTTAAGGTAGTTTATTCCAATATAATATTTTTATATAATATTATTAAATTTAAATTGATGGTCCTCTCTTTATTTATTAGTAATCATAACAATCAAATATACAGTATTTACAATTTTCTTAACCTTCATAGTAATAATTAAAAATTAATAAAAAGAAAATTAAAACAAATTTAAAAAGTTTGGGTATATATTATATATTATTTATTTTATTGTAGATATTATTTTTTTATGGTTTACTTTATTGAAATTTACTGATGCCTTGCGCCAGGTCTTTAATTTCTTTCCAGGTCTTGGTCATTTGTATTTTTCCTCTAATTCGAGACGTTTTATCCAGATAAAGTTCCTAAATATGAAAACCCAGAAATGGATACAATATTTTCTACCATTACAAGCTACGTAAGTTGCCGTCATCATTCAATAGAAAAAATACCCGATACAATTATCCGCCAAATATATAGCAGTTGGTTACAATTACAAATGATGTATGTATGCATTTTAATTACATAGTAACACAAAGTTTCAAGTGGCAAGGCGTGCCTGCAGAAGCTTTTAACGATAACACTATTTTGATACGATTGCGATTAAGCTGTTATTTATTTAGATAACCTGCGTCCTAATTGTAGTTTAAAGACCTTTGAAGGGTGGGTAGTTCTATTGCGTTATCTTGAAATATAAGCGTTTTAGATGTTTAAACTAAAATTATCTATAGATAATAAAGAACACCTAATCGGATTAAAATAAATTAATATGATTATTTTTCCGACCCAAATATCGACCAATAGAATTGCACCATTCGACGTCACGTGGTACAACCTACATGGTATTATACTGATAATTTTTTGAAAATTTTCTCTGGTAGTTGCTTCAAGAAAAGTATTAAGTAGTTGTTTTATTCATTATGAAATTCTTATTTGTTAACTGTACATTTCGTCTCATGGTGCAATTCTATTGGCCGACATTTGGGTCGGAAAAATAATCCCCCGAATACCACACGAGCTTCAAAATTATCTGGCATTTCCCTCAAGGTTCCTGCAAACAAATAAAGTCGTCAAGTTTTTCAGGTTAAAAAATCACGTGATTGTTGTTGTTGTTGAAAAACTTGACTCCTTCATTTGTTTGCAACGAACCTATCGGGAAATACCCGATAATTTTGAAGCTCTTGTGGTATTATTATAAGTGACAATTGCTGAACCCGTGACTATAAGCATTGTCGCTTGCTGAAAAACACGCAAAAATTCGGGAGTTTTATAGACGCAGTGGGTCCGATTACGTCAAAAACGATGCATTATTTAATAATGAATTGAACTCTCGTTTTATATAGGATAATCAATCATTCCTAATGATGCGCATGCGCATTATAATAAATATATATTGCAACAATTTAGTTTTGCCAAGCCTCGTATTCCAAAAAGAGTAAGTCACAGTTACGTCTTGAGTACTGTCAAATATGTCAAGCATCTTACAAAAAAACGGATTAGGATGAATTTTCCTAAGGTTCAAGTTTTAGATTATGAAATGGATTTCGTATTTACAAAGTAATGAAAACCTCGAATAGTAAACATAGCCACAAGTGCACAGATAATCAATGTACACATTCGAAAGAGATAAGGCATCACGCCGATTGACCTGTATTGATAAAGTATTTACTCACTGGTAGTAAACTGCTTAACTGATAATGATAAAACTCGAGTAATTACTCAACTGATATCTGATACGGATCCACTTGTCGGCTTGGATAGGTTCTTGAACAACATGAATTTAATTCTGTATACCTACGACATATACCCATAGAGTGCGATAGTAAGGCGTGTTTCATATCTTACCATAAACACAGTCACAGCTTAAAGAAAGTAAACAACCATATTTGCATATGTTAAACGTTTTTGTTGCACTTGGTAAAATTTTAAGGTCGAAGGATAACTCTTATAAAGTGTTACTAACAAGAACAATGCCTACAATACTTCCGGTTCAAATGGCAGGTATAACTTTTTAAAATTGGAATACTCATTTCGAAAATTACGCTAATAACAATACTTTCCACATAACAGTACTAAACGCACAATTCTATTAGAAGTCAACTAGAACGAGCAAACGGCCCTACTTCGTCAGCAAATTACCTCGTTAACATATTTGTTTAGCTTTTCTCCTCGACAGTACTGGCTACGTGCTTGCAAGCATGTTGGTCATATCGCTGAAACCAACTACAGTTCACAAACAATAGCTCTCTGTATGAAAACAATACAGTATTTCTGAGAATGTACCGGCGAGTACAGATGCTAATTATTAAGGTTTGTTAAGAAAAAGCTCTCCACGATATCGCACACATATGCATGAACTTCTTGGTTATGGTGAGTTGAAGGTTGCAGACATTTTACACGACCTTGCATTACTTCAATTATATATTCGAGCATTGTATCAAATTATATAATAAAAGTAAAAAGGGTAGCGGAAGACGGAATTTGATGGATAATTAACATGAACAGATTTGACATGAGAAGTGGATTGTTTGACATGAAATGTGAATTAAACTGGGGAGAAAGAATTGTAAAGTAATTACATATGTAATACGCGCGAACCGTTGACATATCATTTTTATTTTTTTATAACTTAATTACATGTCAATCAATTGGTGTGGTAGTGACTGTTTTCTTTATTATATTTCCCTTTATAATACAATTTTAATACAATTTAAATTCAATTTTAAGGACAAAGTTTGTGGTAAGATTTTATTACCAAAGTAATAAATCTAGCTTTTAATCTATTACTCTTGTGAACCTTTTCTCGCCGCTCGTAAAACAAGACAGGTATCTAAATTTCAAAAGAAACGTTTTCGATTGTATTTCTTTGAACGTGAAGGAACACCTATTTTGGAAATCGACGTATTATCATCATGTTATAAATACCAGCCCATTTTGACTGTTCTATGACGACTATTAATAGGTAACACTTCTGTATCAAAATACGTAAAATAACCCCCTTATTTAACGGTGTTACGGAACAAGGAACGAAAGTAAAACTCCATAAAATCCAATAAAACCGCTTTATGAATATTCTGCACAATTTTGAAGCAAGTAAATTACCCGAATAAACGAATGAATAATATTGGTACTTATAAAGTCTTGAGCATGTAAATTGATCGCTACGCGTGGTTTATTATTGGAATATAACAAACTCATTATACTGAGATAATGTAAGACATAAAACATTCAGCTACTAAACCCCGGTAGTGCTTAATCCGAGATAGTGATCGTAAAACCATTTATTAGTTTGTAGATTATTGATATTTTTAAATTTAAAACAAATCACTAATGATTTTAGTAATAACAACAAAATTATAATAGGAACAATAATGCTTTGGCACTTTCGTAGCATATCCGAAAGGAACTCTTGTACCATAAGAAATTCGAGTAGGCACACCAGCGATCTTAAAAGTATTCAATAAAACCATAAATAAGTGTCCCATGCCCCGTTGAGGGGTAAGCACAGAACTTCTAAAAAACTAGATAATTCAGTTTTTAATTATTTAGGAACTGGTTTCATGGATACATTTCGCGGTCGATGTTTAATGCATATAAACAAATTTCGTCCGCGCCATTGTCTTTACCGACATCAGATTAATTTGGATTCTTTGTAACGACTAACAGTAGTCAAGTCTTGGTTCAAACAGTACTATTTAAACATTAATTATACGATCACTTCTCGCTATTCCAGATTAAAAATACTACGTAGAACTGTCGTCTATGTACCTAATCACGTTGAGATAAGAAAACCCCTTAAAGCTCTTGAGAAAATCACACTTGTTTAAGTCGTAAAAAATTGTCAGTACATACTATAAATCTCTTGTGCTTTCTGCTGACGGTAACTTTATCCGTAATGGGTAACTTGACACCTAGCTACTTGGTTTCTAAAACTTATCAACGGATTCGATTTAAATCACATAGCCGATATAACTAATACAAAATGCTGTTGTTGATCTTAGTAGTGTTAAGCTGTATATGTTATTATTAAATATATTTTTGTGTTGTACGTGAATGCATTGATTTTGTAGCATAATTGAGGCTGGAATTGCCGGGAATCAAACTACGGTTTAATAAATCTCTTTACTACTGAGCCACGGAGGCGTATGAGACTATTATACAACGTAAATTCTAAAATAACAACCCTAAAACATACTTTCTGCCGTTGTTAAACGAAAAATAAAGAATTTAATTCTCAAAAGCGTCGAATCGAATTTAATATTTAGCTTGAACGAATTTTTTAAATATACAAAAATGTATGAAAATTATTATTTATGTAGGGCATGATAATGAAAATATCACAGTTAATCTACGATTAATAAAAATAAATTTAACGTAACCAAAGCATTAACACACCTATTATAAAAATTTCACCTGTATTATTTATAAAAGTTTGTTATGTTAAACACAAGTATCCAATAATTACAGTATAATATATAGTAGGTTATTTTAAGTATTCTGCTCATTTCTCAATTGTAGTAACACTCATTGATGTATGCCCAATCATTAATTTGGCCTCTTGCATTACAATTGTAAATTGTAATAGGTACCATTGTATTCATTCAGTCAATTTGCATTCAGCTCTTTGTTTATGAAGACATTAGAATAACCTTTTTGTTTTTGTACATGTGTAATTTGTTAAACTGTGTAATTTCGTACAATACTTTGCAAGGAACTCTTGCCATAATGAAAACAAATGTCACCATTTTGATTTCAATATGGCAAAAGCATAGCAAAAGCTTTTGGAATATGTAACTTATTTTAAATTAGTTATACTAGGTTTTTGCAAGTTTAAAGTAGCACACTCTAATAACTATTTGTTAGCTATTGGTTTGTATTTAAAAAAAGATTAGATTGAAATGTATTTAAACAGGAATATGCAATCGAACTACCGACATATTCACAAACTACATTAAAAACATTAAACGACTTTTTATAACACAAAATTATGTTTAGTTTAAATTCTATTTTACATGTTAGTAGGTAGGTTTTCACTTTATCACCACCCACAATAAGATTACATATTTATACAAAAGTGCAGTTTTAATATATCGACGGTTAAGGTCCAATAGTGTTTATCTCAATAAAGTGAACTTTTCAGGAGATAAAAAAAACATTTCTCGACTTTGAATAGAAATATACTTGAAATGTTTATATATGTAAAAATAGAAAAAATATGCTGAAATACGATAGATATCCTAGGATTAGCTTAAGATTGGCCTAGTTAGAATTAACGTGAGATAGGTGGTATTGGTTTTATTAGTGTAAATATTTTTGAAATAAGTAGTAGTTAGCCGTTTTTGAAATAAAACAACACAATGAAAAATCACATTTTTTAATAAAGTTCACAATGAAAGATGAAATCATTGTGTTCTAAATAAGTAAAAAGACTTCTTAATAACAATTATATACTTTAATAACTAAAAAAATCTTCAAAGTAACTGAAACGAATCTTTAAATTTAGTAGAAACAGATACAAACAACAAAAACAACTGACACACACACTCACACTCTATAACCATTTGTAGTTTGTGGGGCAGTGTATCATAAAAATTATGACATTCGTTTGGTAGAATTTGTTTGAGGTCTTGGAGGTGCTGGTACTTCGAGGCAGTTATAGGGGTTATATCTTTTTGGTCTTTGTGGCAAGGCAAACCAATCCTGGTCGAAATTTAGTTTTACTTTAATTGTGTCTTCTTGGTTGTAAAAATAGCTCTCCAGGGTCACCAGCTTTGCGTCCTGGCCTTATAGTTTTGTAAAGCCAAGTAGATCTATCGGCATAATTTTTCACAAAACTATGGTCAATCTGAATTACTTCATAGAGATTTGATGCCCTTGCTTCTTTAGTTACCGAAACATAATCACATGGCAAATGAATTACACGATTTGAGAGCTTCCGTTCAAACGCACTATTTACCGAATCACACTCCATTTGAGTGTGATCACGTTCGAGGAACTTTTGGGTGATGGTGATTTTGTGTTTTATACTTAAGTTTAAAAGCGCATTTGCCATTATAACGTTCCGATTTTGGTACGTGCAACCATCGGAATAAATAATTATTGGCATTTTCTTCGGCAAGCAATGGCGCTCTAAGTAGTCTATCACAAATGACACGAAAGTACTTCTGTAAACCAGTAACATGTGCAATAGCGTGAAGTCAAATCGAAGAGTGTAAAGTTATGACATATCAATTTCGTTTTAAAGTATAAAGCGCTAGCAGTGGAGTAAGGGCAAACTTTAACCGACTCTAAGTCCATCGTTAATAAAATGCAATGTCCCTTAGCTGCATCCTCATTATCCTTTGCCTTCTCTACCCTGGCTCTATTTTCTTTAATAAGATGCTCTCGATAAATATGCTCACCGATATTACCTTCATTTAAAACTTTTATCAAATGTGTATCTAGATACAGCAGGTATATTATTGTCATTGCAATGTTGTGTATAGGCATAGGCGTTAAATACATCAGATATAGTACGATATACAGGCTCCAAGTACAATTTTCTTGTATCCTTACGAGCATAATGTGATGGCATTTTGGGACACTTTTAAAATAGTAATTTAAGGCTAAAATCTTTGCGTTTTGTCTATTTACCTGGATAATCTCCTGATTTTCAGCGTCCACATTGAAACTAGCGTCTTTAACCCACAGCTGAACAGTGGTAGGATTCAGTGACAGAGTATTCAAAAACATCTGCTTACAAATTTTACCTTCATTCCCTGGTTTAGCCAAAAAATAACTTAATGTGCCCTCTCGGCGAGAAGACTCTTCACCTTTCGTTTTCTGAGTAGTCATAGTACGGTTCACATGTCCTCTGACATACATTTTTCTTTCACCCCAATTAAGAGTTTTCCAGAAGTAGATGACGCTAGATGCGGCGAGGTGCAGCCGCAATAGAGAAGAGATAAACAGTATTGGCAGAAAAATAAACGCGCTCTTAACTTAGATGGTATTTCTACAGCGAATAACTACGACAATTTTGTGAATTTTGAGATAGAAGCCTCAGTAGGCCAAGCCAAATTAAACTTTAAATCTACCTGCATTAAAAAGTGAAAAACGTAAAAAACTGAGATAGACACTATTGGTTCTTAAACGTCGATATGTCATATCAAGATTGGAGGATCCAAAAAGCACATCTGCGATGCCCATTTGTGAAAAAACTCGCTGTTACGAAACAAAACACGAAACTTTTTCTTACCATAAACGTTATGTGGGTCGAAATTCAACTCGTAATTCGCAATTCACCGCCCATTCTCCTTTACAAGTTTAGCATATTGTTTAATTCATCACATTTATGTTCCAATCACAGTATTCGGCACAAATTAATAGGCAAATTGGGCAATAATTGGTCTCAACTCCTCAACTTGGGTCACTTTTCACACCGCGATTTATAACTAAAAACTTGTTCCGAAGTTCAAAAACTAGTAGAGAATAACCACTAAAGTTCACAAATAATAACAGAAACAGGTAAGCGTACGAGCGGTCGGAAGGACGAAATAAAAAAAAAACAATATAAAAGTAACAACCCGTGAGCAGACCAAACACTCCACAAGGCACAAACCAACACGCAACAGTGTGCGTGAATGAATACGCGTAATCCGACCGCCGACGCGCGGTACGATCGTTGGTTGGTTGAGATTTTAACGCTCTTCTCGGAACGCGATAATGTTGCTAGTACTTTAGAAATTTTCACCCCGTGACATTACTTAATTAGTTTAGTGATTCCTAAGCCTAGAATGTTATTATTGTATGTTAATTAAATATAGTTATTGATCATTTATTGCATTCACTAAAGTTAAAAAAAACTAAATTATTAATAAATAAATATGATACTATTGTGTCTCAATACAATATCAGTTTCTCGTTGATAACAGTGACCGTACACATGTACACAGATCAATTATATTCTGCATTCAAGAAATTACTTTTAACCTCAATTAAGGAAGTTATAATAAACTGGCAACTTTATCGTCAATGTCATACCCCGCCAAAAGTCAAACATGTTTCCGAAGGCACACGAAGATATCCGATGACTACACGCACACAGCGACGCGTGCTTGATTGCCGCCCGCGCTCAACGTCCTTGCGGCCAGCGACCGCTAAGCTCACCTCGTGGCTCTTACTACCGTTTTCTTTATCAAAAGATAAGATGAAAAGAAAGTTTTGTACATATCCAACGCACGCTGACGAATACTTCGTTATCAGATAACCACAAGCTAACCTGCAATGAACGAGAAATGTTAATTTTTATAATCATTTCGCTTAATTATTTTATTTAGAAGTCGTGATTGTCTGATACTATCGGCTATCAACGATCTTAGAGGTGAATTCGTAATGGTTTCATTATGAAATAACAAATCGTTTCACGTTCGTACCGTAGTAAAAGCAACTATTGTTGATATTTGACATAAATAGGCTAATCAGAGTGTTAGAGATATTAACTGAATCAGTTCTAACATCTTACAGTAAAATCTGAATTAATTCGTATGTATAAAAAAGCTCTAATACGTGACAATTAATACGATGCGATCTAAACAAAGCATAGGTACTAAATAAAGCTATCCGTTATTATAAATGTCAATAGTCAACACGTTGGCCAATTTGCTTCTAAAAATTTTGCTACTTAACTTGTCTTATGCTTAAGAAACACACAATAAGTAATATGACATTAAACTATGATGCAGCTGAAAAAGTAAAAAATATTAAACATCAAGCGAATACGTTCCTAAAAGGGTTCTTCAATTAAAAAAAACTTTTTTTTTTAAATTTAGAAGTAGGAAAAAATCCTCTATAATGTCTATCTTGTGATTTCTTTTTCATCTATGGTTTTTAAATGAATAACAATTACAGTATAAGGCGTTAGTTGTTTTGATTTCTATAGTATTTTACAGTGTTTTTATTATTCCATTTTCGAATATATCTACCGCCTCTTGCAGCTCTTTTGGTTTAAATAAAACCATTTTATAGTAGCGTAAACACAATGTGTTAGACGTAAAAAACTATGCACTATTGTAGTTTTATTATTATTTTTTATCAATTACTTATGATAGTACAATGTATAAAAATAAGCTAGGGCTTCTTATTTCAGCCAGTACGATAAATAAATGAATAAGGTTTTACTATAAACAGATAACCCTTCAGATAAACAGAACCCTACAAATAAAAGTCTATACTAAATGTTATCTAAATTCTTCGAAGCAAGGTGCTACAAATGTCATACATTTTTGAGTGTTCATACATTTGATTAAAAACAATTTAATTAACTTGTACAAAACCTGTCTTAGCGTAAACGGTGTCAGTACATGCTAATATGGATTTTTTTAATTTAGCAAGTAATTCGATTCGCCTAAGTACTTTATACCATGTAACCGTATGGCATATTAAGAGAGAGTACATCGCTTAATTAAACGCATACTGACTATTTCAATAAAATATACTTTTTTAATCTTAAGAGTGATTGGAGACTGACTGTTAAACCAGTGTTTATAACACAGTTTTGAAATAGATTCTTTTTTAAAAATTCATATGTAGTTCTTCACGATTTAATTCTCGTGTTGTGCGTACTTGAAGTTCTGTTCCAGTGAATTTGTATGGACCTCAATTTATAGAACTAATTGCATTTATACGTGACTAGCTGTGCTGTGCGGTTCCACGCGCATTCATTCGCTCGTACCACGATGTTTATAGCCTAAAAGCCTTTTCTCGGTAATTAGATTTGAATGCAAAAAGAATATTTTTTTTGTCAAACACATGGTATTGCGGACAGATTTGTAGATATTAATTTCGTCTAAAAAACTGAAGTACATGACTTTGCTCTATTGTCAATAGTTTTCAGCGTCTGCCATTTAGGAATTTTTATTGGTTTTTTCATACCCAATTACACAATCATAATTTCAGAACAGAACAGACCCCAAACTTTTTTTAAAATATTCTACAGTATACGAGTATGTTCATCAGGGATAACATAGGATCCTAATGGTGAATTAATTTTACAAATCAGTCCTATAGTTTTGGAGCTATTTCAATGCAAACATACAAACAAACAAGAATCTTTGTAATATGAGTGTAGATAAATCTTCATGTGATAAACTGTCTGCGACTGTTTAGTTAGTAACTTCTGTAAAAAAAATTTAAAAAAAATCTATGCCGAGAAAAATGTTTTGTCCGGAATAGAATTTAGGAGAACCAAGTACATACTAATCTTACCAACTTCACGAAACAAACTTCACAATATCCAATTTACATAATCTGTATACATCTATCGCTTCTCATACCTTCTATGAAAATTACAGATATTGAAATTTATCGTTTCTTGTATGTACTGGCAAGACTTCTCCGAAGGATAAAAATATTTTCCTCCATGACTCACATGAATGCAATAACGAATATTATTAAACAAGTGGTTACGGCAAACCGAAAAGATGTTTTTACTTTCTTTACCGGTTTCTTATCTCTGTCACAATCACATCTCTGTAAGATCTATGACAACATCCATAGATTATGTAATAATAATATTGTAACTGCCAACTACGAAATCCCGGGTTTTCGAAAAAAATAACCATGACTATACTATAAAAACGATACACGGTGTAATTGTTCTCGATTGAAAAGTATAAAAGGCTTATCTGCCCTGCGATTCAGAGTCGCAGGGCTGTTATCACATATAAATACACTGATCATCAATAAAAAACAATAGAACAGAAAAGGTGCTCTCTCCATGTCCCTTATTTTTTAGTATCATTTAAATAAATTGGCAGAGCGTATTAAAATCCTGTTCCACGTGACATTATCTATCTGTATTTCAGTACAAAATCTGATCTTTTTTTATCTATGCAGTAGACACTATACCCGGGTTTATATTTCTCAGAAATCAGTATTATGAGAACTAGATTAACTGCATTATTTATAGTCCGTAAGCGATATTTAATATCGTATGTTGAATAAATAAACAGTTACAGATAATACAACAGTGTTTTCTATAATAATTCATATTGAAAAGTACTTTGAGCTGAAAAATATTCATAGTAAAAATTTTCTTTATTAAAAAAAACCTCTATCAAGGTATTTATTTTAGATTTAATTTTTTGTTGAAAATTCCGAAGACATTGAAATCTAGAATAATTACTAGTTCAATACTAATTAGCAAATTAGAAGAATTTTCTAATAAACAGAACCTTGATTTACCATGCTCGTAATATAACCACTCGCGCATAAAGCTTTGAAATGTGGAGCTTTCTATAAACAAACTTGATATTTTCAAAATTGATAACCAAGGAATTTCACCACCGGCGAGGTCAGAGCATGTTGAGCCTCGTGCTAACAATCTGTATTTACAGCCGTATGACGTTTAATAACAAGGTCCTGGGAACATGCCATTGTTACTAGCGACCTGAACATGGGGGCTAAACTAAGGGCTTTTGTTGTAGTGCTTTTTGTTTGAAATACTTTTACAAGCTTTAATACAAGTGACCTTCACTTTAACCTTACTTCTAACAAACTCTAGATGACATAGAAGGGTCTTATTAAAAATAGTTTTACAGTGAACATAACGTTTGCATGTGATATTACATAATCAATAATACTACAGGCCTTAATGATTAATAACTAATGTTCGATAAATTTATTAAGATTATTGTGTATTGTACGCAATAATTTTGACATTCCTAGAAGGTTTTTGTTTACCTTCATTGCATTGTTTTGAATACCCATGTATGAAACACAGAAATAAATATGGATGTTTTAAAATTAGATTGAAAAGGACTCTTTTCTATATCAACTTTTTCTATGAAACCTTTTTTTTTAAGTTTTTACTTTTTTACTGTACTTTTTTTTTAAATTATTCCTGGTCGTAAACCGGCGCGGCGCCTCGTTATCGCCATTTAGTGTTGATGAAGCAGTGGGTGATTTGCGTATCTCCCTCTCCAAGGGACAGCTACACCTTAATGTGTATACTTTTATAATTCACACCTTTATCGCTGTGGATTAAATATCTTGTTTTTTAATATGTTTGACATTCTATTGAACACACTATTATTTTTAAATGTGTATCTGTTTCGAGCATCTTACCCGTATATAATCAGCCTTAAAGAAAGCTAGCTCTAGGCTGAGCCTAGTAACAAACCATATTCTATAACGGAACTTCACATAGGCTGTCACTTATCGCCCGATGGCCGACTTGCTATACTCGATTTAATAAACAACGATACAAGAAATACTAATTGTTCGATAAAGGGACCCTTTGTTGTAACTCCTATATCTCCAAAAGTCCCTCATATACAAAGTTAATTTTAAATGATATATTTTGCTTAAACTACGACATCGCTAAGATGTATACTTGAGTAAAATACTGATCATATACTATATACTTACTACAATAAGCCCGCATTCTTTTATACCCCTTGCAGATTTAATAACATATCTTTTGTTTATTTTTTTGTAAGTAATTAAGCACTATTTACTGTATCACACCGAAGATTTAGTTTTGAAAAATTAAAAAGTGTAGTCTTAGCAATAGCCGGTCTCATATTATTCTGTCAGTTACACAACTTCAGGGTCATTGCAGCTAATGCATTTTTGGGCACCCACCATGCTTAGCTTACATCAAAGTATATGTATATTTTTGTTATTTTATTAGGAAAAATTTATACATTACTATAGAAGAAGAGAAAAATATACAAGGCACTACAACCTTTTTAAGTCTGGGCCTCAGATTTCTGATGTAGGCGATCATCCTCCTGCGCCTGACAGACGCCGCGCCGTCGACTTTTTGAGTCTAAGGCAAGCCAGTTTCCTTACGATGTTTTCCTTCACAATGCGTTGTGAATTCAAGCGAATGTTATATGCGCCAATAAAGTCCAATGGTGCACAGCTGGGGATCGCACCTAAGACTTCAGGGATGAGAGTCGCACGCTGAAGCCACTAGGCCATCACTGCTCTTATTCAAAATCAAAATAACTTTATTCATATAGGTAAACAAGTACACTTTCGAACATCAGAACACAAAGTAAATATTATATTCACAAATTACAAAGAAAAAAAGGACCGTTAAGTAAATAATATAAAAATACTTATTATTACAATAATGACGATGCGATTTACAGCCCACGAGTAATTTAACTCAAACTCAAACTCAAAATATCTTTATTCAAGTGGGTAACCAAGTACACTTTTGAATCGTCAAGTTAAATTAATCGTAAATTTACATTTACTACCAGTTCGCAAGTCAAGGGCGTAGAGCGGGTAAGAAGAACTGGCAAGAAACTTTCCGCCACTCTTTTTAATCGCCAAGTATTGTCATACAAATTGTTTGAACTGGAGCAATTCAATCCCAAGGATTAGGATCATTTCATCAACAAAGTAGTAATGCACATATCCTGGTAATAGTGACACTATTATATGGCTTATATGTCATAGTTCAGGTGATTTTAAGTATATTACTACGTATATTCAAAGTTCTATATTACTACGTGTATATAGATGAATCCAACTGTCCATTCCATTATCGATACATAAAATTGCATAATAATTTAAGTGACTCTCTACTAATATAGTTGTTATCAGTTATCACCTGAGCTGTCCACTATTATCAGTTGGAGCACAGAATATATTATAGCACTAAGTACTCGAACTAGGAAGAAAATGATGATCTCACTTATTGCAAGACGTGTTTTATCGCGCTTTCTAATATTTAGCGCGAAGATTAACTGGTATGAAACAAAACAAAAAGTAACTTTAGGCATCGCTTCTGTACTATAGTTTAATCTTTAATCTTGTTTTAAACGACACGGGAATGAGTAACCCATAAACGTATTTGCAACTACTTGTCTTGGTCTTATTTTCTGGAAACCACACAAAAGCGACCACAGATAAATTATGGTACGTCACGCTTTTCACATAGTGATGCTCTACCAAAGAGCATTTCCCTCAATTGTGTTTGTTTTCACAGTTTCCACAGATACAGTTTGGGATACAATTCACAAGACCCAGATTACTAGAAACATAGCGACATGTATTCCTTTTTCAAATTGGAATTTTAGCGTAAAGCTTATCCAATAAAATAACTTTTAAACACTATAAACAACGAGAAAATCGTCGCGATTTCCTCATTTAAATGTAATCTAGGTATTATTGTGCATAATCTAAAGATCTCTACTAATAATGAGTATTACAAATAATCGTAAATGACAACCGCGAAGAACATACAAGATAATATTATACTTGAATATCGATTATCAAGTAATCTAAGTATCAGTTTCAATACAATTATAGGTTGAGAATTATATTCAAGAAATATAATATTTTCTCATAAATTACCTTATCGTATTTAAAGTACGTACTTACTATGTTGGTGTTCTATGCAGTAATTGTTGTAAATCGTTGGGTGCGGCTTGATAAACATATAGTCGTGCTAATTCTGATAAAAACATCTATAATAGTCGCATCCTGTTAAATCGTATTTTATAAAATAAAATAGTTGCAGGATAACAATATTTATTTCCCTTATATCTTACAATAAATCTGGGACTATATAAAAACTGGAATATCGCGACTAACATTAGTTCTTCGCCTAACAACGAATTTTCAATATTTCTCTGTTATATTCCTCCCAAATAAAAAAAAATAGTTTCGGGCTATATACGATATCTATCAAGGAATATCAACAAATATTTGGAACGGTTTTTGTCAAATTTTACTAAATTTAAAACTTACCGTCCGCACTTCAGTGTGCAACTGCACCTTGCATTCCCTTGATGGCTCTGAATACTTAACTTAAACTAGATCAGGTGAAGTATCAACGTGTTTACGTATTCACAGAAAACTGTCCTTTGTATAGCCCTAAGTACCCTACATTAACTATTAGCTATATAAAGTGATATAGATACATGAACTATTAATTTACATCAACGATTAATCCATCTACTATGCACTTAGCACTAGATATTATCAACCTTGTTAATTATTAACGCCAAAGATTCTAGATGCTAGGTGACGTTGATTTAACACGACATCTTTCGTTCAAAGGAAAATTCAAGATAAGTTTACTTATTAGTAAATATAAATCACACCATCAGTTTATTTGGTATTCCACTTCACATTCGCCCTTTTTAAAGTTTAACAAGCATTTATTTGCAGCCTGTTACAATTCACTCACTACAACTAACTAAAAGAAACTACTTAGCCTGAATATTAATGCAGTAGCACACATATCTTAAGAACAATTATAATCTTTAGCCCACCCAAGACTTACATCACATTTCCTGTGCGTATAAAAATTCCATTTGCATGTAAAATGTTTACGCAAGCATAAGGTTTCCTTCAGTCCATTTTGGACGCAATAAAATCAGATATTCGACACCAAAATCCAAATCGAACACAAAAGCTCTTTTATATGTTTTTGATAGTGCAATAAAGCTTACCAAAGCTTCACCTACATGCTAAATGATCGCTGAGGTCACGCGATATCGATATTAGATAAGCATTAGACATGGTGCACAATACCTATTCATTACTTATAATCATTGTTTAAATCCTGAGAAAGTAAGGCAAATCTGACTCAAGAAACAAATGAAGGTGATGGTGATCTATTAAATAGAATCAATAAATTTGAAATTTCATAGATAAATATGTTTCAATTTACAATGTCGTATTGGAATACAGCTAAGTAATTCATTAGGTAGTTACTACCGAGATAAAAAATATTTTATATCTTTATCGTCTTTATTGTCTAAGTTTTTTGTCGTGTTGTGTATTTAATGTATTTATTTATGTTACAGTTTCAATTGCCGAATGTTATATTGCACTTTTTATATTTTTTAGTTTACGAACTACCTTTTACGGTCCGCCTTTCAGTAATAAAAAAGATGTTTTCATAAAAGCATGTAATGTAACTTAAACAAAAGACAAGAGGTTATAAAAGAATACAATGCACGTTATTGCATCGTTTTCCGTTAAGAAATGTTTTACGCAGTTTATTCTGGTTATTTTCATGTCGTGTGCCACTTAAAATGGTAGAATACATTTAAAATCGATCATTACAAAAATCACCGTCCATCGATCTGCATTTAAATGTATTTATTCGAAATATTGAAATGAGAACATTATTTTTTACAATATAATGATTTTGTTACTAGATTACGACCTAATAGTATGATTATAGTCTACTACCGTTACGCTCGTGCTTGAATTAGTTCCTTTAACTTGAAAACTTATGGCATCTTCCATTATGAAATGTATCAACTTAAGAACACGAAATCCCATTTGGGTTGATAATTAGCGTTTCGTGGCCTAAACATACAGAAACAGAAAACTAACCTTGAAATTAAAGTGCGGTCCTAATTACTCCTTTACTTAAACTAAACTAAAAACTAATGAACTTTGACCACCCGACTTTATAAAGTGCATTTTCATATGAAGGATTCCTTATTAAGTAATCATGATTGTTGTCCTAATCGATGGAAAGTTGCCGATGCTAGCTAGCAACAGTTTTTTCTCTAAGGCCATTTGTAAATCTGATTCAACTTGATTGCGTGGTCAAATATCAAATCAAACTTTCACTTATCTAAGTGGGAAGATAAAAATAATATCAGCCCATTCCTACGTATTTATGTTGTCTCTTTTGTTACCTGTTAATAAACGATTCCATTTTTATGGACGACAATGCTTGCCCGCACCGTTCTGTCAACGTGGAAGTGTACATGCAAGTTGGGATCCGTCATTTAGATCGGCCAGCTCGAAGTCCTGACCTCAATCCAATTGACCAAGTCTGGCATGTTCTTAAGAGACAAATAAGATCAGTGCAACTTGCTCCACGAAACATCAGGGAGCTAAAAAGAGTCATTGCAGAAGAGTGGGAACGTATTCCTCAAAAGATCATTAAAAACCGTGAAAAGCATGCCCAAAGGATTCAAGGTGTAATTTTGGCAAGAGGAAGCCACACTCGTTATTTGGTTTTTACATTTGTAACTTTTTCAAATTCAAAAATTGCCGACCACTTCTTATTATTGCGCCGTGTACATCGGTTTTAAAGAATTCATGAAAAATTCATAAAAAATAGCCAGAATTAGCTAGCGATATATGAATTTTGTCACAAACTCACAAACTATTTGTCATGAATAAAGGTTTTATTATTTATTATTAATTTACACGATTATAAGTATACCTACAGACTACGGCAGATAATTGAATTTCATTTAATTAACTAAAATCGAGCTTAGAACGTAAATTTCTTTAGGTGCCCGTTTTTTTTGCAAATATATATATATATACCTAAATTCATTGGTTTTTGAAAGCATCACAAAAGCTCACATGTACTGATAATATATTTACTATATTCCAATTGTTACGATGAAAGCTTAAAGAAAGTTTCACTTCTGTGTGCCGCGGGGGAATTCTTGTAGGTGTCAGCTTAACCTATGGAGGTATAAATGTATATTCAAATATATTTTATACCTAAGCAGCGGCATATTAGTTCCTTAAGAGTATTTAAAATGTGTGTGAAGTCCCAGCCCCCGCCGTAAGGGCGGACTGATGAATGATGAATGTGCCTGACATCACTGTGTCAATTACAACCATTATTTTTATAGGCATAGGTGATCAATTTGGTTTCAGCTTGCAACTCTCATCCCTGAGTTCGTTGGTTTGATGACCGGCTGTGCGCCAATGGACTTTCTGTCTGCGTATTTAACGTTCGCTCGAACGGTGTAGGAAAACATCGTGAGAAACCGGCTTGCCTTAGACCCAATAAGTCGACGGGGTGTATCAGGCACAAGAGGCTGATCAGCTACTTGCCATTTATTTGATAAGTGATCATGTAATAACCTGACACAATTATTGAATCTCTAGGAGTCTATCCCAGAAGAATGTTTAAGATCGACTTAACTTAGCCGAGCGATTTTTGAGACGTAATGTTTTTTTTTTTTTTTTAAATTACCCTATATTAACAAATATGTAAAGAACATTAGCGTTAACTTTTTAGCGTCACAAATAAATCAATAAAACAATCTCAAAGTTAGAGTCTGTAATTATTTGTCTATAGAAGAGGATGCAGCCTTATTGAGGCATAGAGTACAACACACGATTTTGTGTTTGACTATCGATCATTAATTATAATATTTTATATTAATGTTTAATGTTTTCTTAATTCCATAAACGTCCCTTGGCGGTTAGGCTATTTTGTAAAAAGAATTAAATTATTTTTTAATTACACAATTTTGTGTTCACATAAAAAGCGTTCCTAATGAGCACACCAATAATTCATGTAAAAATGCAGTTGTTTCCTGTGCTACATCCATAAAATTTATTTAGTAGCCTTTAAACACCCAATTAGAACATTTAAGTATGCTTGTACTTAAGTTAATTTTATACAGACCTTTCTGTATAAAGGGCAACGACACTTTCGAATCCCTTATAGTAATCAAATACTAGGAGACAGAAGGTATCGGTACGTAATGTTAATTCAGAAGCATCTATTCTAAAAATTAATACTTTAAACGTAAAAATAATGTTATAAGGAAAACTGAGCCTAGGAAACGCATTCTTCATAAGGTCACACAACGTCAAGACTGAGAGACTATGGGCTCCCACACAAAACTGCGATGCGATGCGAATTTCTGCGATACGATTTAGTGCGACAAATCGTTTGGTAGGGCGACCATTCCTTCGTAGTCAGCCGTACTGGACGTGTTTTAAGGAAGCGTAAGATGGATCGCAAAAAGATTATTGAACTGCTGTTATTGTTAAATAGATATAAAAGAAAAAGAAGATTCTGGGTTCATCCATTTATTACGATTATGAACTCTGATGCAAACTTTCACAGACGCTCTTCCACGCATCTTGCTTAATAAATTTATTTTTATAATGTTCGTCACTTGTGTCCCAAAGGTCGGGACGCTCCTCAATTAAAAATATTAAAAAATCCATATCATATTGCGCAATTTTTTTATAAACAAAGAAGGCGGCGGAGGCGCCGCACGTCTTTCTCTAAAGCTGTCTCAGAGCGGACTAAAATGGCGTCACCAAGGATGACGTAATATCGCAAGAATGTGCGATGCGAAGCAGATCGGAACTTCTTGCGGTGCGTTCGTGCGAATTCGCAGATATTTGCGATGCGATGCGAATTCGCAGTTTTGTGTGGGAGCCCTAAATACTCGTATTATTAATTTTAACGAACAGTCAAATCGCTTCTTACACATACTATAACACACATGTGTTGCGTATCGGAAGAAATATATAGTTTATTTTATAGTCTGCAAAATGTTTATCATGTCTATTTCTTAATTGAAATCTGTTGAATCAAAATATGCTGTTTAGTCTTTCTGTGAAACAACATCAAATATTGAACTTCAAGATACCTTGGAAAGCATTATTGTGTGGTGTGGACAATGGCATCTACTTAACTAAATGGAAGAATAAAAGACTTCTTTTAATTTGTTTGTTGTATTAAATGGTTCTGATAAAGACTTCCCTTAGTATTTAACTGTGTAGATAGCTTACCATACAGATATAAATATATTATTATGGGTGTCTCAGCGCCGATTTCAAACTTCTACTAGAAAAAAAACAAATAGTATTTGTAATATTATAATTGCAGTAAATTATAATGTATTAGCTCGGGTTCTATGTACGGAATATTGCATCGTCAAGATGTCTTCCATCACGGTTAATGCACTCTTCAAAGGGGTCCACCCCTTTGAAGAGTGCATAGCGCAGGAAGTCAACTGATATGGCTCTCACTTCTGTCGTTATTTTACTGTCAACTGCCCAAAATTCGTAAGAGGGGTATCATAAACTCTTGCTTTGAGATAACCATAGGGTTATTATAGAATAAAGTCAGCTGGGGTTAAGTCGGGAGATCTGGGTGGCCACAATATGTCTTCAAAGCGGCTTATGATTTTTCCCGAAAACAGCGTTTTAGTGTGTCCAAGGAGACCCTAGCTGTGGGCTGTGGCCCATCTTGCTTAAACCGTAGAGACTTTTCATAAAGACGCTTTTACTGAAATTATAAGTTAATAATAGTATTGGTGAATTACGTAATTAAATGCAATTAACTTGTTTACTTTTCGGCAATTACTTGTTTAATTTGAGGTATTATTTGTAACACTAATATTTATTTTTACTTCGAATTAAGGTTCAGTTGCAGTATGTTCAAAGATTCGTAATGTATTTAAAACGGGTTAAGTATAATAATGAACGGCTCAAATATAAGTCTTTCCTTCAACTTTGATTTTGTTTCCTTTGGAGTAGAAACTCTAGCGCCGTGGGGTTCAAGTGCACAGGCGCTAATTAAAGATTTAAGTTGGCGCCTGGAAGATAGTGCCGGTGATTCCAGAGCTGGTGCTTGCCTCGCTCAACTAATAAGTATCGCAATACAGGGAAGAAATGCTGCCAGCATTAAAGGTACACTAGCTTAGGTAGCTTATTATTATTACTATTACTATGTAGGTTATTAATATTGTAAATATTATATGTATAGATGAAGATACTACAACGCGAATCATTCGACAGTTATCTTTCAGGTTTTTTGAAAGCTCAAGTAAAAGTTGTTGGTGTCATAAAGGCTAAATCACAAGCAATATTTTTGTTAACTGAATCATTCAAATTTCGATCTCTATGATACTTGGTGTTAAAAAAACGTTTTTATTGTGATCCTTGCGTTTGATTAATGTTAATTGTTAATGTAAATTCTTTTAATAGTTGTAAAAAACCATCTGCAAGCCTACCACAAAACTTTCAAGAGAGGTTGCAATCCCAAATTAAATAATAAGTTTCCCGTGTTTACATCACGCAATAAAGGTATTGAAAGAACTACATCGGACTTTGGTTACGACTGAAGTCATTAGCTTATTATCCTTTACAGAGTAGCAGGGCTGGTTCAAATATATGAATTAACATTTAATAATACACTTACTCCGCTAACACTGCGTACCAAAAATTGTATTGGCCTCTGAAACGAGTGACCTGTGCCACCTCCCGCCAATTGCTGGCTTTCGGCAGTACCAGGTTTTTTTTACTCTGTCGATCCAGCGGTACCTGGGCCGGCTAAGGTATGTTTCCTGCCCGATCCCATGCGTTCTAGGTTACCCGGCCAACGTAGTCGAGTGGCGTTATTTTTGTCAGTTAACATTATTCAATATTAGCATTGCGTAACACAAAAGGCTGAAAACGTTTTACGATCGCGGTAATAATCCTCATGGCCTACTAGCCAAATGATTCATTTAAATTATGCTAATTCATAGAAGTTATAAAAATGTCAGACTTGGTTCGATATTACTTTTGACAGGCTATAAATCTTCAGATTTAGGCTGGAGGGAGTCTTCACTTTTAACCTTCGTACTCCTCTGCATTTGGTTTCTAAAATGTTTAGAAGATACAGATGAGAATGGCCTGCGAAAAACTCAGTAAATTATGGATATAGCGATCTAATATTAACTGTGGTTTACTACTTTATTACGTACATCTTCGGTTCGATTTACAACGAAACAATAGATGTTTATATTTATTTGCTTAAATTAATAATCAAAACAAATGACTAGTTAACCAAACATATATGTATAACACGAAACGTGTACTATTTCACTTTTTAAAGTCTACTTACGTCATTATAAAATATTAAATAAATGCGTATAATGTAATTAAGTCATTAAAAATATTGTGTAAAACCCAGTTCATTTTACTTTTAAGCTACGAACATGTTTATTAAGACCCCGTTTGGCGCCAGCATTCGTCACAGTGCGTGTGAGTGGAAAACCATAATTAATTACAATCATTATTCATGGCTTTTAAATCACAAATTTGTCACCCGATAGTATCACTAATCTATCTCTCTTTAAGCTTGAGCCTATTAAATAGGACTTGTGATAGATAATGTTTTGCAATATACAGCACGTATTTCAATTAATTTCAACACCAGAAGGAGTAGAGATGGGTAACGGAGATTCATTGCGTTGAAATGGCTAACTGCGCCGCGAATTGCGCATCCTTAAAACTTGACGGATTGCTGTTGATGTTTGACACTTCTCACTGACTGATAAAATCTCTCTCTGATCTTGGTAAGTAAATTTCTTTACCGCTATTTCAATTGTCTAACTGACTTACCACAAACAATATTGTGGTGGTAAAAATTCACACAGGTGCGTGGGAAATGGTAGCCGTCTCTTACTACTTTGAACCTTACCCCAAACCCTTGGTGCCATACCTAGACCAACTAGTTAAAATCAAAGGCAAATTTAAACGCAACTTAATTTTTGGAGGAGATGCAAACGCAAAAAGTGTCTGGTGGGGCAGCTCAGTAATTGATGAAAGGGGAGAAGATATGGCTGCAACACTGGAGCAATTAGAAATGCAAATTTTAAATCAGGGAGACACCCCCACATATTATACCATACGAGCCAATAAACAATATACCAGTTTTATAGACGTAACGGCTTGCACATTAGATATGTTACAAAAAATTGAAAATTGGCAAGTAAATCAAAACTTAATTAGCTCTGACCACAATGCTATTACCTTTACAATAAAACAGAAAATAACAAAGAATAACACAGAATTAAAAACAACAAGGATATATTATACTAAAAAAGCTAACTGGACTAATTTTCTAGAGAAAATCGGTCAGTTACTTTTTGGAAAATAGAATAAATCAACAAAACGTAGATAATATAACCGATAAAACAGAGTTAGAAGACATTATAGCAACATATATAAATATTATAACAGAAACCAGTAATGCCTGCATACCTAAAATAAAAAATAAATCACTCCCTACCATACCGTGGTGGACCAAAGAACTGGCAAACCTTAAACGGATAATGGTGACTAAAAAGCGTAGGATTCGATGCGCTGCCGCGGTTCGAAGACAGAAAGTGATAAAAGAATATCTAGAGGCTAAGGATATATATGAGAAAGAAGCAAAAAAAAGCACAGATTAATAGTTGGAAAGAGTACTGTGAAAAACAGGATAAAGAAGGAGTCTGGAAGGGGATATATAAAATTATAAATAAAACCACTGAGAGGCATGAAGACCTACCGCTAAATAATCAAGGTAAAACTCTATGTTCAAGGGAGTCGGCTGAGCTAC
Organism: Pieris macdunnoughi; assembly: GCA_905332375.1. Lineage (NCBI taxonomy): Eukaryota > Metazoa > Arthropoda > Insecta > Lepidoptera > Pieridae > Pieris > Pieris macdunnoughi. Next base: position 726,637 of record CAJOBZ010000027.1, read on the forward strand.
TTGCAGAGGTTTTTTATCCGCGCGATCAAGAGGAAGACGATGATCAGGAACATAAGAAAACAAGACAGCTCGCTGAAACAGTAAATGAACAGGACCATGATGACAACCATGATCCTCCATTTACTATTACTGAACTCAACATGGTGATTGGTAGCTTTGACTGCAAAAAAGCACCTGGATCAGATGGCCTCACTCTCGATATTTGTTCACGAGCTATCCTGCGGGATCCGGGAGTGTTCCTATCAATGGCAAACAAATGTCTAGAACTTGGATACTTCCCGAAACTATGGAAAGTCGCAACAGTAGTGGTTCTCAGGAAACCTGGTAAGGATGACTACACGAGTCCAAAGTCCTATAGACCAATAGGTCTTCTGCCCGTGATGGGAAAAATCCTAGAAAGGTTGCTTGTGTCTAGATTAAAATGGCATGTGATACCCAAACTAAGCCACCGTCAATACGGTTTTATGCCACAAAAGAGCACAGAAGACTCCCTCTACGACCTTGTCGGCTATATACGAGACCAACTAAATGGGAAAAAATTGATAACGATAGTTTCCTTGGACATAGAGGGCGCCTTTGACAGTGCCTGGTGGCCAATGATACGGGTTCAGCTGGCTAAACTAGGGGTCCCGATTAACCTGAGAAAGATAATAGATAGCTACCTAAAAGAACGAAAGGTTCAGTTAAAATATGCGGGAGAGGAGGTAGATAGAAATACGTCGAAAGGATGCATTCAGGGATCCATAGGTGGCCCTATACTCTGGAACCTACTTTTGGATCCATTGCTGCAAGAAATGGAAAAAAGGGGTACTATTGTCAAGCCTTTGCAGACGACGTCATCATGGTGTTTGTCGGAGAATCAGCATTTGAAATAGAACGAAATGCTAATGCTGCTCTTGCTTATGTAATAGATTGGGGTACCAAAAATAGACTCAGATTTGCTCCACAAAAACCCAAGCTATGATTATAACTAAAAAAAAAAAATATGACAAACCACATTTGAAAATGGGCGGAGTGTCCGTGAAACTATCAGATGAAATAAAAATACTTGGTTTGACTCTCGATGCTAAATTGACCTTTAATAAACATATCTCCAATATATGCAGGAAAGCAACAAATATTTACAAACAATTTGCAAGGGCGGCGAGAATTGGCTGGGGTTTACACCGAGATGTAATTCATATTATTTATACAGCAGTCATCGAGCCGATAATCTTATATGCGGCAGCAGTCTGGGCTCCAGCCACTAAAAAGCTAGGAATTAGGAAGCAATTAAATTCAGTACAACGAAGCTTCGCGCTGAAGCTCTGCAGAGCTTACCGAACCGTATCACTGAATGCCAGCTTGATCCTCGCTGGACTATTGCCCTTAGACCTTAGAATCCAGGAGGCCGCTGTGCTATACGAAGCAAAGAGAGGATTATTTCAGTCTGAATTGGAAGGTGACCTGGAGCAAAGAGTATCGTGGATGAGTATTCCTCACCCCTCCAAAGAACCTGATATCAAATTTATAGCCTATAGAGAACAAGAGCGTCCTAGAACAGATGCACCGGCAGTAAAGATATATACGGACGGAAGTAAAGTAGACGAATTGGTCGGTGCCAGCGTTTCCTTATGGAAAAATGGTGCCGAATTCGAGACTTTTAAATTGAAACTATCTTCATGCTGTTCCGTGTATCAAGCTGAACTGGTGGCTATTCTTAAAGCGACTCAAAGGATCCTTTGTCACCCAGAAACAACCTACGGCGTATATAGTGACTCCCGAAGTGCACTCGAAAGTGTTGCGGGTGGTCGCTCTTTCAATCCCCTTGTAGTTGAAATTCGTAAGAACATAAATAAAGCGCATTTACTCAACAAAAAAATTGATATTTTTTGGGTTAAAGCGCATTCGGGCATGGAGGGGAATGAAAGAGCAGACCAACTAGCAAAGGAAGCTGCGCATCTAGAAGAGGCGCCCGTGTACAATTGATTTCCCATATCGCATTTGAAGAACTGTCTACGTGGAAACACGATAGAAAAATGGAATCACAGATATCGAGACGGTGAAACAGCTGCAATAACCAAGTTATTCCTTCCAAATGTTGCTTCGGCCTTTTCGATAATTAAACAAATGAAACCAACGGGATTGATCACTCAGATGTTGACAGGTCACGGTGGCTTCCTGTCGTATCTTCACAGGTTCAGGGTTAGACAAAGTGCTGCCTGTCCTTGTGATGATGCAGCTGAAGAGACAGTGTTGCATGTTCTGACCGACTGTCCCATGTATGGATACGACAGGTATAACGCTGAGCAAGCTATGGGCATGAGGGTAACGGAGACGAGTTTGAAGGGAATAATGCTCAATGTTAGGTTGAGGGGCATCTTTTTGGGATTTGCCGTGAGGGTCATGCAGGGGGTTGTCAAAAGAAATAGGTAGTAGTAGAGTAGTAATATAGTAATAGAAAGTAAACATTCGGGTTACCAATACATTTATGTAAGCTTTTTAACACCTCCGACGACTATATAGTCGGGGAATAATCTGGAAACATTAAAAAAAAAAAAAAAAAAAAATTGTCTAACTGAAAATTTTTGAATCACGTGACTCGCTGAATGTTAAAATTATAGCAGAGTATTAAAACTAGTATCGATTTCATCAATGGTAGCGAGTAAGCGCAATGACGCCGAATTAAAAGTCAAATGGTAAAAAATATTTAATTTCATCAGATCATTCACGACAATTTTATAAATATCTATTGAACAATCTGTTGAACGAGGGTCGCATTTAAATATCGTATTATTTTGTACATTTAAACTGTTATTATGTATACAAACGTTGATGTATAGTTGACGCTTGATGAATTGAAATAGGCAATTCAAGTATATATTTATTCCGCATAATCTGTGCCAGCTTTAGGATTCGTGACGAATGATTGGAACTTGATTTACTAAATGTGTACGTCGAAAAATCTCTTAATTGTTTTAGACCTAAAAATATTAAACATATTTACTTTGAACTGTATTTTTGTCGTGCTTCTTTATTATATGTCTTGCATAATGCATTCGCCTTGCGCTTTTAGGTTGTCTGAGAGGACAATGTGTGGGCTTACAATTAAAAAGTTCTTTATCATTTACTTATTTAATGTTGTAGTCTTAAAAGGATGTTACCAACATGAATATTTGAATATTAATTGATCATTACTTTTTATCTAGCAAGTTGTGTTTTATAGCATAATCTATAAGATAGCATATCTTTCATATTTCAACAAAAATGTAGTCGGGTACAAAAGTAACATGGCACTTTTGTCCCTGGAAGAAAACAATGCCGTGACAATGCATTAGAACTGATACAGAAGTGTATCGAAAAGCAGCTTAACATGCTTCGTCAAAGAAGGGTACGGGGTGCTGTGATGAGCTGTTACCCAGCTCAGTCCAATAGCGAGGAGAAGACACCGTGGGGTTATTAGTGAATAGGGTACAGTAACTGAGTCCCCAAGTCTCCGAACATGCAATCGCGCCGTGTTAAGCTAAAAATATTATTTTATTACGATTAGTAACTGTTGCTTTTGCTATGGAGGACGTACTTCTCCTTTTTTTGTATCAAGTCAAAGTGATACCGAGACCGCCGCAGGTGACCATGCTATTGGATAGGTAGATGTAGAAACCTACTTTTACTGTTTCTTACTACTTTCTTAATACGCCACATTGTATTAATTACAAACCCATTTTTTCATAATCAAATTAACTTTACTAAATGAACTTTTACATTTTATACAGACTGCTACTTTCGACTTAGCAGCTTCGATCGAATGTAACAAGTAATTTAAAAAAAACCTACCTACCTAACCAGAAATCAAGTACACTATGTTACTTGTATGTTACTTATATACGGTCTCCTACATATCGAACTCTAAACAAATGTAAATTTTCGAAGTAACATTGCCGTAATAGGGACTTCGTTTATCCTTTTTATTCTACATGGAGGAAATCGCGTTGGATCATGTTGAGTTTTCCGAAGAACCTTTTTGCTAAATGACAGAATAAAATAAGGTGAAGTAGCTGTTAGCTTAAGATACGCTTAGAAAAAAGGTTTTATACACACTCACGACTTTTTAAAGACACTATATTGTGGAACGTTTTCAATGTCTTTTGCTCCAAAAAGTACATGTACAGACACTTCATCTGACAAAAATAGTTGTTCTAGAAGACGAAACATGCCTATACAATTCTTGGTGCAGAGAAATTAGATTCATATTCATATTTCATATTGATTTATTTATTACAAATAATGTAAAACAAGGTCACATTCGAGACGAAACTTTCATGTATTCTAATGTATGTACTTTCTATTCTAATTGACATAAAAATAAAAAACTACCGGAAGAAACTAAGTAGGTACAATAAAAAAATTCACATTTAGAAATCGAGTTTGTAATCTGTTTTAAAGTAATGTCTGTAGCGAGAAAAAGACAGTTCTGTTGTATGAATTAATAAAAGCAAATATTCTACTGAATATTTTTCCTTAGAAAGTGGATGATATAACCGTCATTGAATGCATGAGGCCAAAATGAAGTATGCATAAGGCCAAATAAATTTATTACCAAATTAACTTTTGTTTCGTATAATAAGTTTAATAGGTACCTTTGCAAATTTTTGAAAGCGACATACAAACAGTTTCGCTAAAGGTAGTTTGCTAGCTTTTAAGTACTATTTTTTCAGTTTATTAAGTGAAAAAACTTTCAAACTAAATAAAATAAAAAAATTTGGTTATATTAAATTACTTCTAAATTAATGAATAATATGTATGCGGTAAACGGTGGTCATGGTGGATTATAGGACTGCTTCGCGTTTCCGGTAGCACGCGTTGTTTAAAGTATTACTTATAAACAATAACTTAATCCTACACCGAATATTATACTCTAAATATTTCAGTTTGGCAGGTTTTAGTAAACCCTTTGCTAGCTGATTAACTAATTTTGGTTTTAAGCGTACATTGAAAAACACCTTTCTTTAATCATAAAGTGTTGAATTACCAATTAAGGATCATGCATATTTTGTCACAAAACACATTAAACGCAAAGTAATATTAAAACAGAACAAGTTTATATGGGATATTATAAATTTATTTTGTCTTATCTTGATTTTGTTTACAATGACAGCGCTGCTGTTTTAAAACTTGTTTTAATTTTATCTCGGTATTGCTTCAGATACGCTTCACTATGCCCAATAAAAATATAGAATGTTGCCGAAGTATTTTTGATTGCAAACTTGCAATTTAATTCACGTTTCTTGAACTTAATGACTTGGGAGCGAGTGGCAACGTGATTCTTCTCAATGAAAACATAAAAAGCCTTGGATAACCGCATTGGACGATTAATTACTGGTAAATCACGATTATGTTTTGTTTTAACACGATCGTGTTTGTTTTGTTTGTTCGTGAGCAAAGGATTTATAATAGTTTATCTACTTCTATTACTAAGTTTATTGTTAACTTATTTTTATAAGGTTTCAAGGCAACATTAATAATTTAGATTTTTTTATGAAACAATATACATTTAATAAACAATTTGTAATGTTCGTTACATTATGACGTAAATGCAACAGTTAGAAAGCTCCAATAGGGTATTATAATTTAAATAATATAACGAATTCGTGTATCGTTTTTCATTTAAAAAATTATAGATTTTTCAAACAGTAATTAAACTTTTCGTAATGAACCAATAATACTAGCTCACTCTATTGCAGCAAGTCGTAAGAGTATTCCTACCTGTATTTTTAACTCCTATAATCAACATTTTAATTGACCCGCCAATACCGTACGTTCCCGTCTTATTATCTAAATTCTTCGTCATGTCAGTAACAGGACTAAATAGAAAGCGGACAGTGGACGGATCAACGGCACAATATTGATGCATTCCGGGGGTCGGAGCCAGTCTCCTTGTAAGGAAACCGCCCTGGACGGTAACTGTACACAGAGAAAAACCACTCTTTTAATTACAGACAAACTATTGACCGCTACGTCCTTATTCCGGACAACGATGTTTTTGTTTAGACAAACAAGCTTTAGGCGCCTTAATCTTTAAGACCGGCCGGACCCACCGACGGCAAATGAATTTGTATGGGAATGTCATTAGTTCACGCGTCACGTGACCATACAAGGTCTATGTTTGAATGTCTTTTTAATGAAAAAACTGCAATACCGACTGGCGTCTACTGTGATAATAATGGTGTAAAAAATGTAAAAATGTATTACTTTTCCAACGAGGTTTATTTGCTACATTAAATAGACAACCGATGCAGTGTATACCCAGGAACGATGGAAAAACTTTTGTTGTTTGCAATCCAGTTTCGTGTTGAATGAAATTTTAAATACACAGTATAAAATTTGTATTAAAAATTTAATCTTTATAATAAAATTGGTTCCTGAGAATTCTGTGGCAGTCATAGTTTGATATGTTTTGCCTTGATGACTAAAATTAAGGTTAATGTCTAAAGTCTTAGAAAGTAAGGCATGGGAATGTAACACCTAAAACTTCTCAGATATTTCCTTTTAAGACTATTAATTTATACTTATTGATACAAGAACATTTGCAGATTTAAATTTGTATGTCATTAATATATTATGTACTACATATACTATATACTACAGTACAGTAAAGTAAATAATAATATATATTAAATCAATAATTTCTTAGTTCTACAGTCGTTGATATGATTCAAATAAAATAATTTCAACCCCAAGCGTCATTGTAACGCAAAAAGCTCAAATAATTCATTGTGTGCAAATCGGAATAATACCTATCGTCGCATGCGCAACTGCGGAACTACGTTTTGTGGTCAACCGGGTGTTTTTCATCGAGTACGTGCTCAGACAGTGCAAAACCAGTAGCCGTATAAATGAATGAGATAAACCTGTTTAAATTCTACATTTAAATTCAACTAAAAACCTCGCCTCGTCAATCGACATTGAATTACAATGGCTGTATAATTTGGCTAAATTAATGTCGCTAAAAAACTCATTCACTAAGATAAGCGCCGAGACAAACTGAATATTACTTAATTTGGGAAATTATAATGAGGTGAATCGGTATTTCGTGTTAAAAACTTGCTGTTTTAGTCACGTAGTTCGCTCAGTGGTTTAAGAGTGCGTTCCTCAACCCTGAGATCGGGCGTTCAAGTTACAACTGTGCACCAATGGATTATTTATAAACGCAATTATTATAAAATTAAGTGTCAGACAGAAGGCTGATGACCTACTTGTATATAAAATTGAAATGATCGAAGAAACTGATGCCATCTGAGGCCAAGATAGGGTTGTAGCGCCAAACTTTTTAATATTTTAGTCAATGTCCTCTCTAGAATGTCGTTAATATTATGTGCGAAATTCTATCTAAGTAATTATAATGATATTACTAGTCTATCCTACTAACAAGTTTATAAAGCAAATGAACCTACCGTAGTGGAATTTGAAATCATACCTCATTCGCGGGACAGAGAAAAAAAGTTCGTGGAGGTTAAGTTATTCGAGAATATTTTTAAGATAATCCATAATAATATAGGCTATGCTTATAGCGTGCCTTGCTACGCGATTTATTACAAACACACTATATTAAATAGTTTAACTTGCTTTTTACTATTATTTTAGCCGTAAATCTACAATAAACGCATAAATTGTTTTTTTTTTTCATTATAACAATGGATTAAAATGTTTAAGATTTGGGAACCCTTTTAAGTAAAAAATATCCGTCTCAGGGTTTCCAGCTCTTCCATAACAAACTTAATAGTTAATTCCATTACAAACTTAATACTTGTTTTGTTCTTTAAATTAAAATTTAGAAATTCTTGTTGCTGTTGAAAAACTGTTGACACCACTTCTCCCAACTTTTTTTAACTAAATGCATTACGCGATTCCTTACACGCGTGAGTGTGTAGGTGCATGTGTAACTACATCTTAGAACTCAGTATCATCTCCAACACTGGGTAAGGTGTGTTCAGAAGCCACTACTTTAACCTTTTTTTTATTGTGTGCGGTGGGCGGGCAGATATTAAGCAGCCAATTTATTTTAATGTAGATGTAGTCTGACTGCATATTGCGTCTGGCAAAGTCAGTCCTTACTGTCTGACCGACGACAACATCCCTAATAACTTTGTTTGAAAAGTAAGTGTATAAAACACGAAGCACCGTAGCAGTTTTTTATGAAAAATTGATGAGAGTGAAATATTACGATGCGCGCGCACCGTGACACAAAATTAACAGAATGAAGTTGCCCACGGATGATGCTACGGCATTGGACATAATTTAAAAACAACATTCGAATAATAATAGAATTTATGTTACACTTAATGTAATTTTTCAAATGTAAACTGAACTTTATTGACTCCTTTTCCAGTCTTTGATTATTTAATTGTAATTAATTATTTGCATGCAATCAAAAACTATTTTTAATAATGCCAAAGAAGTATAACTTCTTACGCGCGTACATAAGTACACGCACCCTCTTTTTTCTGTGTACACTTGTTTAGGCGAATTCTTTGAACTAATTAGTTTTATTTACCAGAATTAATTAAGACACATTTATATCCTTTACCCTATAAATAGGTGATTCTAGTATGCCCACTCAGATGTGACAACGAAAAATATATACCTGTTGAGTGGGAGAAATTCCTCATTTATCTATAGACTTCCGTCGCGCCATCTGTAAATAAAAAAGTAGGCTGAATCTAGCTTTGAATTATTAGACATTGACAATTAAAATAATAAAACAATACTTACTTATTTCAGGCTCACAGATTAAGAAGAAAATATTACATATAAATTTAAAAACGACAGTTGTTTCGTAACAAGTTTTGTCTAGGTAATATTTTATATCACTAACTGAGAAGCTCTATTTAAAAGGTAACCAAACTTTGACGCTAAAGCTGCATTAGGCATGCTTGTGAAGCCTAGATGAGGTCTGTTAGGTCAAAGGCCACAGACGTGGTCAGACCATCAGGAATTATATCAATGAAACGTGATCTTGGGATTTCTATGTTAATCCATAACCAATTATAAATGCAACGACTATTATAATTTCTACTGGATAGGATTTAAATTGCGTTTGATTGATGACAGGTCTCTATTATAATTAGTTATTAAGAATCATCTAGTCATATTGGCCGTAGAAAACCTTGCAGAAACAAACATAAAGACAAAATTTCTTGCGGCTATTCTACAACCAGATCAAGTGAAAGAACCGTCCTTAAAACTCTAGAACCGTAATGAGAGACGGAAACCGCTAGGGATAGTCAGCTCCAGATGCTACCAGAGATTGGTATATTCGGTAGAGGGCTGATCAATTTAAAAAAAAACATTTGAAGCGCTCATCGGATAACTAATCCGCATTGTTAAGCAAATAAATATATTTTAATAAATAATTAGTAAAAAATAAAATTTATAGTTGGAAGTATATTATTTTTGTGAAATTTATGTTCACCGTAATTGTAATGTATTTTAGACTAGATAGATTGTAACTTATACTCTAGAAAATGGTATATATAATATGGTAAGAGAGATTGAATTTGAAATTAAAAAAGGTTTCGTTGTTTACTCCATTATTCATGAAAACTAAATTGTTTTTACCCAAACCCTGTGATGAAAACAAACATAAGAGTACTTTACGATTAACTAAATAGACTGATTGAGTTTTTATAAACTAAGTGCTTATTTTTATATAAATAAATGAGCGATGTCTAAACAGTCGCAACTGTATTGAACAATTATTACGAATTCCTCGTAATTGGCAGGATCTATTGTTTTATGAAAGCTCATTTATTACCGAAGCGTTTTTATCAAGTTATGTTAATGCAGCTATTAACATGTTTACTTTTTAAGTAGATAGAGCAGTGGTGGCCTAGTGGCTTGGGCCTGCGATCCTAAATCCTGAAATCGTATCTTTACAGTCACGGCATCACTGGAGTTATCTTTATGTGTGAACACACGTACGTTGAAATAAAACACCGTGAGGAAACCGCATGTCAGTTTCCTCCTTAGAACCATTAAAAAGTATACCGCGTGTCAGACACATGCTGATCACTGCTTAAAACAGTGATAACGAAACAGATCACCACAGATTTTTTTTAATTAAGTACTACTGCAAAACAATCTACAGCTTATGGGCGAAGGATTTAAAAAGTTGAAGCTATAACTGGTATGTAGTTAGGTTTATTAATGATATATAGTCTCATATAAATCATATTCTAGGTATATAAACGTTGAGCTTAACAACTTTCAATACGATGTTATTAAAATGTCCAATCAGTGAGTACTGTGAAACAAGACGTTTACCGCATTAATAAGGTATTTACAAGAACATATGGGCACTATAGATATTTTCTCGTCAATCAATAGCTTCAAGATCTTGTGAGAACTGGGGCATTCTTGTATAAGACTTTCTATAAAATTAATCTTATAATAAATTTTCGGAATTAAAATGTTTAATTTACACCTAAGTGAAGCCTTCAGCGGTCTTCCCAGATGAATCGAATGACATCAAGATTGATCCACAGACGGAGGAATCACCGAGGATATACAAAAATGTATGTCGTTAAACCTACTGGATTTAAACTTTCTATAATATGTAGACCTATTTTAGTGATTTCATTGAAGTTATTACATTCAAGGAGGATAGAGGAGTGTGTAGGGATGCAAGTCGACGTATTGGTTGTGACTTCAAGACAGGCACGACCAGTGGCGTAACTATAGCATCTGGGGCCCGTGGCAAATCTTCTATTGTGGCCATTCTTTTGATGGGGCCCTAAAAGTAAAAATCGTCCCTACTAAGTTTAATTTTAATAAACTTCGAGATTTTCAGTGTACACAATTACACGTTGTGTACACCACTAATGGCCATAGGCTTCCTCTCTTAGGCGAGAGGGAATGTTCTGTAGTCCCCACGTTAGCCCAATGCGTATTGGAGACTTCACATTCATCCATAGAACATAATATCTCTTGGGCAGGGGCCTTCTTGGGTCGGGGGCCCGTGGCATTTTGCCAACCCTGCCACCCTATTGTTACGCCACTGGGCACGACCTTCAGTAATGAAGACTACAAAAAGAAGAGAATGACTTCTAATTCTATATGTACTTATACAACAGCACCAAAGTTATGTTACTTATAAAACCTCCTCCTTAGCGTAGTTGTTGTAGGGTTGTACTCAGGATTCTGAAGTTTTATTTCCGTCAATAATAAATCTTTCAATTTGATCAGAATCAGTGAAACACATACACAAATGTGTGTCTGTACCGAGCTCCTGAATATTGAACTCTTTCTGTGTTCATACCTTAGATTGCTTTATTATGACTTCTTTGGTGTTATCGTGTCAAGACATAAAACTGGCTTTATAGAAACGAGGTCGGTAAAGAAAACATTGTACTTCAAAATAAACGCTGCACGATTATCAATGGAAGCATGATCTATGGATTATAGGCCGCCCACAGAGTAACATCGATGTTCTATCAAAACACGGTTTTAACTTTCAATCCTTATCATTTCACTGGAAGATTTTTTTAATATATTTGTATAAATAAATTCAGTTATACCAATTCGAAGTAGAATAATGAAGATGTAGTTGCGGAGAAAGAGAATACCATATTTATTGTAGGTGATGAGTACCAAGCTACGAAAAGGTTTGGGTTTCCATTCGTATTGCATAAACAAAGGGACTGGACTGAACCACAGACGCGATATTATGGCAATATACAACCACACAACCAGTTCATTTATGTAAGACAACCAAGGTACGTGTCGAATCGTAATCCTTTAGGTTTTTTTGAATTCGGAAAAAATAAGTATTAGTGAAACTTAAGACTTCCTGAATTTCTTATTTTGTCAGATAAGGTTGCGTTGATTACACTTGTAACTTATTAAGAGACAATCATAGACTAACTTGTATTTCTGAAGTATCTATAGACATCAGTCACATTGCAAATGCAGTCGAAGCCTACGCGTTCCCTTCACTTTTGCCTACTGTGTATATTACATAAATATGAAGCAAATATGTTACGATAGTAAAATCAACTGGAATAATTAATTTTCTCTACTTAATACCTAACAAGAGTATAATGTCACTTGTATTGTGAAATCGCCAACTATATAACTATTATAATATTTTCTATTATATTTCAATTCAAAATAGCCTAATTAAAATGTAATTTTATTAAGGCTATTTAGTGGATGTAAGATGTTCGATTTCCGTAAAATGAAATTCTTTAAAAGGTATTAGATGGCCCAAGCCAATTATTAGGTATTTGTTTCTTACGATAATATATAAAGTAACTACTAACATGAATATTAAATTTAGATAATATGAAACACATGTAATTTAGGCTCTTGAAAATAATTCATCTAATCCTATTTTATTAAAAAAAATTTAAGACTTAATTATTTTAAGTAAATAAAATCAATACATACGCAGAACGTCGAATCCAAAAATACAACAAAAGTCAATTTACTATTTCAAAATGTATCAGAAAGTATGATTCTCGTTAGTGCTTTATATAAAATAGGTGTATATTAATAAGATAACTTAAAAAGATTTCTAAGAAACATGGTTAAACATCAAACACACATTAGATTCGAGAGTTTTCGGTCTCCAATAGTTGCATGTTTGCAGTATTGGTATTTCTATAGTATTATTTGTAGACAACCTTAAATTCTAGGTTTCAAGTGCTGACTAGATTCCAACTTGTTTGTTAATCATGAGTGCGCCATGCCCCGTCGCTAGAGGCACTTTACTCATTATAATAAAGGTTCTAAAACCGCTAGAATTTGCAAAAGGCCTTGTGATCTGTCCACCTGCGCTGGCGCCGTACCAATTTATTAGTACTATAATTAAAATTATTGTAACAAAACATTTATCAAACTTGTGTTATATTTCACTGATAATATTGATTTCGGGCTTATTTTTCGAAGTTTATTATGAAACACCTAATATTTAAATGTTAAGGACATAAATTATTAAGCTACTGCAATGTTGAAGGATAACCGCGCGCGTAAACATGGTACTTTAATAGTTAAGGATGAAGAGGCACAATATCTAATGCATATGTCGTGGCCTGTCGTACAATAGATCACGTGATGATATGTTTAGTCTTTTTATCTTATTCTTCCCTTCTTCAGGTTGGCAACAACTTGAATTGCCGGGTATCTTGCACTAGTCTAAACAGCCTTGCGATTCCGTAACTCAGTTTTCGAACTCTCACAGCGGTTTTCACAGCGGTGGTCGCGCTCAAATCAGTCGTAAAGCAGTAATTTTACCATTTGGCATTCTGATAAATAATAAACTACAAGTCCCTCCTTATCAGTCTTATCAGTCAGTATCTTACCGTCGCATGCTTTGCATGAGCTGGATAACACCAGAATTTACAAAAATAAGCTTACCTACTCGCGAACAACGCTACCCTCTCACCTATGCCTTTCTATAACCTATGTTATAGGACCAACTATTTCTAAAGTAATATATTTTACAATGGGCCTAAGACTATGTGCCTGGATTATATTAATGCTGTCTATTTGGAACACTTCAAAATGGACATAATAAAATAAATCAGTGGCGTTACAACCTGTTTAGGTCTTGGCCTCAGATTTCTTAATCTGTTTCATGATCATTTTTAAATCTAAAAGGCAAGTAAGTGATCAGCCTCCAGTGGACTTTTTGTCTCTAAGACATTTCCTCACGATGTTTTCCTTCACCGTTCGAGCAAATGTTAAATGCGCACATAAAAAGAAAGTCCATTGGTGCACAGCCGGGGATCGAGGTATGAGAGTCGCACGCTGAAGTCATTAGACTAACACTGCTCAAAATGGACATAAATAGCGCAATAATCTGTAGAGAAATAATTTGCCAGTACCAAATATGTAATTAGGCGACATGCGGCACCTTGTGTTCTATTTATAGAACAAATCGTCCTTAAATAAATCATGAATTTTCGCACATTTATTTAATGCACGCCAAATTAGCCCGTAATAACATGTATAGTGATGTCAAATTGCTAAAGATATTGCGATAGACCAGCCGCCTACGTACGTAATGGGCGTTGAAATATTCAAATAATGTTGCTTGGCCCAAACAATTACTATGGAATGTAAATGTATTTTGATTTCAACGCGCAATTATAAGTTATTAGATGTTAAATTGAATAGTCTTACGATATCTAAGATGTATCTACTTATATGTGATGTACGTACCTGTTAGACGCGAATCGAGTTCGTGGAATGAGGAAGTTATTTTTCTCAATTCTATAACATTCTAAAGTATATATCATATATTACTATACATACAGATACCGGCAAATATCTCAAACAAATGTCCTTGCCTGCGCAGAAACGATTTTTAGGTAGGGAGGGGGGGACAGTCGCGTCGGCGGCGGGAAAGTGACATGTCGATCGCGTGATTGGTAAATTAGACGTTTGTGTCCTGCGATGCGCAAACTTACCCCCACTTCCTTGTTTAATGCTCAAGAAGTTTGCCGGTATCTGTACTGAGCATGACAATATGCGTCGAAGGTAAACCTACCTTTTCTCTAACCTATTCAAACTATTTAAACACCATATTGAAGTAAATAGTCCATTAATAATAGCATAATATTCTGAATAGAATTTTGTATATTTCTGGTGAGAATCTCCAAAACATCTTTAACCCTTAGAACTAAGATAATCATAATATATGCCCCATAGAGTGACGCATCAAAACGCCTTACCTTATGGCATGTAACAAAACAATGTATGGAGTTGCTTCTATCATATATTCAAATCAGTCTAATCGTTCAATTGTTTTAGCCCTAATCAAATATAAAGTACCATATTACTGTAGGGTATGTTTCCATATGAACGAAGTCAGGCAAATTCCACTTACAATGTTAGCAAGGAGAAAGCTATAGTTAGTAAAATTTTTAAAAAGTGTTTTGTTTATGAACACTCAATGTCAGAGGGCTCGTGATTGCCGGCCTTATATTAATTGGTACGCTCTTTTCTTGAAGGGCCCTAAGACGAAAGTCTGCTTAAAGTAATTGACTTAAGGACTATATACTGGAATGTATATGTAGTAAGCCTAGTTTCAGGTATCACATCATTCAAGTAAAATTGTTTTTTATATTTACACATTTCAGATAGTGTTACACTTAACCCATTTATATGTCTATCTAATTCTTTTTAGGTATTTGTGTACCCTTTTTTGGCAAAGGCCCCTTCAAATCCCGCCATTGCTTTCTGCACTGTGCCACACTCTGCCATGTACCTACCACCTGCCGTTTACTTAATATTTTGGTCTATCCACCTTCTAAATTGTCTTCCTCTTTTTCGTTTATTGTACCTTGGGCACCAGTTTAGTACTTTATTGCTCACTTTATTAATTATCATCTGTATTTAATTTATGTTTTCAAACTTGTATAATAAATTGAAATTGGGATGATAAAAAATACCATAATGCGAAAATTTTTTTCGCTATCAAGCTTCCTGCGGATAATTAAATCAGCGAAGCATCCGTTGTCCTAAATAATAATATTAATTAGTTAGAATAATTCAGTCATGCTGTTGTTTCTACTACTATCTGTGGTGTGTAGTGTTCAGGGGAATAACTTAATTTGTGAGTACAGAAATAAAGATATAAAATTTATTGATTAGGCGTCGAAGTGACAACATTTATTTATTGAAAATTTTAAATAATAAAACTAATATAATGGCAAAAACAAATCACATTTACGTAAATATGAGATAACCAATTCGACTAGGGTCGTCCAAGAAAAGAGCGCACCAATTATTAAAAGGCCGACAACGCACTCGAGAGCTCTCTGGCATTTAGAGTGTCAAAAGGCGGCGGTATCACTTAACATCATGTGATACTACTTCCCGTTCTATAAATAAATGAGATTTTTTTTGTTTATTGTAACTTCTTTATTTAACCTTACAGTCCATATGGTTATTTTTGTTTTACTTACAATATTGTCCTAAATACATAAGATACAAAATTTCGCTACTTCGAATAGAGAGACAGAATCCAGTAGGTGCAACGTTTTCGTTAACGGGGATCTGTGCAACATACTAGTTCTGGCCCATGGTATCGTACTCTTTCGTTTCCGTAAAATTGTGATTAAATGATTTATTTTATATCAATAACTGAGCTATAATATAGGGTATATATTTTAAAATTTCGTCTTTCTTAGCTGATGCGTTGGATCCATCATGGAACGACCTGTTGGACGCTGGAGGTATGCACATTGGACACGGTCGTACAAAGAGATTTGTTGAACTAAATCAAAATCAAGTAAGTTTTATATTGAAACCTCTATACAAATGTGTTAATTCATTATAATGCTTAAGATTTGGGAACACTTTAAAGTAAAAAATACCTGCATTAGGTTCCCAGCTCTTCCATAACAAACATAACAATTTTATGGAATGAACTTTGATTTTTTTCAATTACAAATTTTATACTGTATGCATTTTTTTTAACTAAGAGCATTACTCGACGCGTAACACATATGAGTGTGTGGGTGCATGTGAGTGTAGTGAGTGTAATGTGTTAGGTCTCAGGAGCATGTCTGCGGAAGGTGTGTTCGGAAGCCAGTCCTTTATCCCTTTTTGTACATTGTGTTCGGTAAGCGGGTAGGTATTTAATTGAAATGTCTCTATATACTGTTAAAACGACTACTTTCTTTGAGTCTATTGCCAGTTCTTCTCTTCCGTTCTATGCCCTTGATTTGAGAACGGGCAGTAAATGTAAAATTAGGCATTCGATGTATATTGTATATTTCTTTTTTGACGTTCATAAGTGTACATTGTGTTACCTATATAATAAATGATTTTTGACTTTGACTTATTCCCTTGACTTCACAATTTAATTAGGCTAGGCTAAGACTTCCTTCAATCAGTGGTGTATTGGGAGGGGAACGCGGTGGAACGACGCGACGTTCCCTTACCTTTTTTCAGAACCGGAACGCGTTCCAGTACTTTTTTAGTAGACTTTTTTTTAATTTCAAATGAAATTTTATTTTAAATTGGCGAATTTAAAAACATTAAAAAAAGTATTTATCTTGCTTTTTGTGTTTTGTTTATTTCCCTTTCAATACAATAAACATAATGTGGTCTATGTTCGCTGTTCTACATACTATCCTATAAAGGATAGTTTGCCGAAAACGGGACTTTTTTGCTCCCACTATACGTTCCCTTACTTCTTATTTTACCAATACATCACTGCCTTCAATTGCTCAAAAAAATTAGACAGTATAATGCATATATTTATTTATTTATTTGCTCATAAGTATTCCTACAGCTACTCACTAAACAATATCCAAACAATTACATTATACACAAAACCCAAAAACGGAAAATGTACACATTCAAACATAAACAACATAAAGCACAGTTAACAATTTTTTACCTATTTATACAAAAAAAAATATTTTTATAAAAAATACTTATTTATGTTGTGTTAGCGATTTTAACAACATATTTAAGAAAGTCGACAGAAATTCACGATTCTTAAATTATCACTTAATTAGAATAAATTAAACATTTGCCAGCTTCGGCGCCAACTGGCATAAACATGTTAACATCATCTTTATTACGTTACAAACGTCATTTTAAAACAGCGATATTCTGTAAAATCAGTAGATCTACTGAAATTTCCACGTGCCACAATGCTAAATAAAAAAATATGTTTTACTGTATGTAGTAGATAAACTTCGATCTCTCTCTTCAGGCAGTAGCTCATCTCATGCGTCATGGTCAGCAATGAAACATCTGGAGCGGACAATCTGTTTCCACTGGTTTCTGTCCAGCGCCTCTCTTGTTATAGTGCACAGTTTTGCATATGGTAGACGAGCGAGTTCGTATGCGGAGTTGGGTCAGGATTGATGAATTGGTGCGCTTCGCAGTTCACGGTATTCTTAAGATTCACCCCCAGCACCACATCTCAAAGGCATCAAACCTTTGCCTTCTCGAGCCAAGATAGTCACCGTTTCGCCAGGCCATACAAGATATACTGGAGCCTGTATCAATTTTTTTTCGTTTTGATACCAATTCCTCTTTTCCTCCAGATGTTGCTTAAACGTGGCATCTTTCGCCATGCACACGCCTTTTTATTTCGGGGACAGTGCTGCCGTCGTTAGAGAATTGGGATCCGAGATATACAAAAACTAAACTTTGATGCCATAGTTCAATAGTGGATTTTGATAGCTTTACACTTTCGAAGCAATTAATGTAGTCAAGGTTGTCCTCAAAAAGCAGCATTAAAAAAAATCTATACTAACCTACCGTAATTTTAGGTGCAACACTATATTTTACTTTCGCGATTTGGAAGCACTGTATTGAAATCGGAGAGAGTAGGCAATTCAATTTTGTACGATTGGGTTCACGAGTGGCGCCCGCGCGTCGCCGCGGTCGCCCGCCCACACATCCATGTCCTAATTTGCACAACGTCGTGTTGCATTCTAAAATCAGCGCTCGTTCAATTGAAATTCAATTTAAGTTTACAGTTCACTGGCAATTATAGATCTATAGATGTAACTAATGTTTATTTACATTAGCTACTTGGATTTTAATTAGAAAGTGTTTAAATATAAAATAATAATCAATGTTTCTTTGGATACCTATCTCGGCGTGGTGATCAGTTCATAGAACGACTGGTCGTCCAAGGGAAGGAAGACACTAGACCGCGCGGAAGGTCACCTACGCGATGGACTGACCAGATCAAGTCTGCCGTAGGAGGTTTACTCAATGAGTGCAGCAGGATGACCTCTAATAGGCAACGATGGCAATACATCTGCCCCTTCTAAAACTACTATTACATAGCGATCACGACCGCTCTGTCAAGAGTGTACCGGATAAAATGAAGAATCAAAATTTAATTAATACACATAGCTACTTACCGAGTCCATTGTTATAGTTATTCCTGTAAAGTTCCAATACTGTCATTTATCTGTAAATTCCTTTCTATGGATTTGATAAATATATATAATGGAATAAAAAGAAATTTACAGAATTATGAAATATATTCTAATAAGAACCACTGAAAACATCTTATCACTGACGTGCTTATATGTACTCGTATAATCATCTCATCGCACGAAATCTTGTCAAATAGAACACTTTTAAGCTCTTACAATGCCCTCATAGTATAAGCGGCTTACGGTACAAATTATGTTTATGTTCTAGCCAAATGTGCCGTACCAGGCTTGCCTTCTGCCAGATGGGAAGACAGGACATTGCCGCCACTTACACTATTGTGTTCAGGATGAATTCAAAAGGGATTTCATGAAGTTTATGGACTTCCTTTGTATCATACAGCATTCGTAAGTATTATGTTTGAATGTTTGCATGTTGCTGGTTAAAACTACAAAGTAGTTGATGTTCTTGACTATATGACTAATGTTTTATTAAACTCTAGTTCCCGACGATTTGTCTGTTGTAATTTAATAATTACTACCTAATGGTAGGGTAGGTATATATTATTTATTTGCCTACCCGTGCCTGAGGAACTGCAACAGGGGGTCCCTACATATCCCGGCCTTAATATACATTATATTTTTAACAAACTACATAATGAAGCCATTTACTTCCATCTCTAATTACATTTCAAGTATATATATAACCACTTAAATCAGCTCTATAAAAGCGATTAAATATTTTTCCCCAGGGCTATTGGTGTCTGCTGTCCAGACAGTATGGCGGAAGGTTCAGCAGACGCGTTGGCTGGTGATCTTCCTGCTACAGCACCGCGGGATGAAAATGAAATTACCCTGAAGATCACTCGCGCTGAGAACAGAGGTGTGTCTGATTAAATTTTTTCAGTATCAACCTGTGTTTCATTTATATCCTTTTCAAGAATTATCCTAGTTTTAAAGATATTACTTGTGAAAATTGTATTTAGTTGGCAGAAGTCAACTCTTTGAATCTGTTTCACAAGCGAGAAAATAGAAAGTAAAGGCTGATTTTCACTGGCTTTCTTAACAAGGAAAGGTTTCATGTAACGATAATTCTCTTTAATAAAGGTGTGTAACAATTATTATCAGGTTGTGGACTCAGTACGCGTGTCCAAGGCCGTGTCACCGGCGCCAGGCCTGCTAACCCACGAGAATGGCCGTGGATGGCGTCCATTACACCTTACGGCTTCGAGCAGTACTGTGGCGGAGCCTTGATCACAGACAGACATGTGCTTACAGCAGCACATTGCACTAGACGGTATATTGTGAAGGGCATACTAAAATCGTCGTAATAATTTTTGAGTTTGTTTAGACTTTAGGTGAACTTTCCTTAAACATTTATGGTGATGCATGCATGATTTTACTTAGTATATATCTATTAAAGTAATATACAACAAACCAAAATGAATATATAACTTTTAAAGTCTGTATAAATCTCAGGTATGTAAGTTAATTATCCAGAATTTATAATACATATATTAACTTTGTGTCGACAATTCTGTGTTTAAAAAACATTCTTGTCAGTATTATTTTATCTCTGTCACAAACTACAATAATACCTATACCTTCAGATGGAAGGCTGAAGACCTATCCGTGCGTCTTGGTGAATACGACTTCCAAAGAACAAACGACTCCCGCTCATACAACTTCAATGTAATCGACGTTCGCCAGCATGAACTATTTGATTCCTCGAACTATCATCACGATATTGCTATTCTGAAACTGCATAGGCCAACTGTATTCAACACGTATGTCTGGCCTATTTGTCTGCCACCAAGGGGCTTGCAATTGGACGATAAAATTGCTACTGTTATTGGTGCGTATATAATACAATGTTGTTTATTCTTAAATATAAATTAGCAAAAGGTTCATCGCCTTCTAAGAAACTGTCTCCAATAATAATAAGTTAGCTTAGAACCGTTGTTTTTTTTAGTAATCGTTTACTTACTATTCAACATGGTGTTAGCTTTTAATATTTATTTAATTAAATTCTAAACATTTTTGGTAAACATATTCTTAAGAATCTTGCTACAAGTGCGCATGTGCCATAGTTGGTCCATTGACTCTTTCGGTTGTTGACGAATTGTTACGAATTGACGTCGAACATCTGCCCGAAGTGGGATGGTCGAGTCGGAGTAGGGAATAGATTATAAAAGAAGTTGTGTCACATGGGCACGGGCAATTCCTTGGTATAAGTTTGAAGTTATACATTTTATGTAAAGTCAGTGAAGTGAGTTATGTCATTAATGGAGTGTTTGATTTCCTAAGAACTAAATCAACTAGCTCTTACAATGGTGTATTGATTGATTGATTCACCAGGTTGGGGTACCCAGTTCTACGGCGGTCCAAACAGTGATGTCCTGATGGAAGTATCAGTACCGGTGTGGAAGCACGAGGAATGCGTCAGATCTTTCGCGGACTCTGTATTTCAGGAGACGCTGTGCGCGGGTGGAAAGGAAGGCGGCAAAGATGCTTGTCAGGTATTCTTGGCCCAGAATAGACGCATTTGTTTATGATTTTGTTTAATATATGATAGGTCAGTTCTCCTAGGACACTTTTGAAAATGCTAATCCCCTTCTTCGGTAGGGCATAATATATTATATAGCAATAAACCTTAATCAAAGCCTCAAGCTAAAGAATATCTCACACTTTTAAAACCGACTTATAAGAAAACCAGACAGAGGAATACATATATTTTTGACATTTTGTTTCTTACTGTGAACTGATGAGTTTTTTCAATACTATATACCTATAGTTAATGTAATTCTACTTCGTTCATTGAACCTGCTTCTGCTGTATGTTTTTTTAAATATTTTATACGTTAAATTATTGCAGGGCGATAGTGGGGGTCCTCTTATGTACCAAATGTCAAGCGGTCGTTGGTCAGTTATAGGAGTCGTGTCTTGGGGCGTTCGATGTGGTGAACCGAAACACCCCGGTTTGTATACGAAAGTGGATGAGTACTTGGAGTGGATTTTACGTAACACTGTTTTCTAAATTAAGTACTTCATGAGAACTGAATAAAATCGCATTCTATTTTGAAAGCTATTATTTACCTTAAACAATCATTATTTGTGTTTAATATGGAAACTTTTAAATCTCTATGTGTTTTTGGTCCTTCGGGAATGAAGAACGGGTTTTTTAAACACTATATCCATTTATTATATAATCCAATACTTTATTTTATACAATATAGTTTCTCTTACTTTATTTGAAAGCACTGAAAGAAGAACGTGTCAATCAAGTCAGAATCTTAAGTTTTTCAGCAATTTTCAATACAATGCGTTATTGGTGATATATTTACAAATTTTCAATGGTGATCATTTCTCCGCAGTCCTCTATCGCCTGTAACATTTCTATTATATCTTTCTCTTTAAGTTTTGGATGAAAGGTGAAGGCGAGCCGGAAGAAGTTTTTGTGTTCTTTATGAGGGGAGTAAGCAACCATCATACGTGAACTTGTCATCAGGATTTCTTTGATTTTTGGCGTTATCTGTAAAATTATAATTTGTGATATATACACTAATTAAATTGTTAATTTATATACATTTAGTGATGAATATGTGTAAATATAATAGCAAACTTTTTGGATTAGAAGCAGTATTATAGATACAGCTAAATTTAAATTTAAATCTCGACAACAAAGTTTTTAGTATAGAACTAATTCGTATGAGAAGAATCAAAGAATATCAATGTCTACGTCTGATAGAGAAACCCAGTAGCGCTACAACCTTTTAGGTTTGGGCCTCAGATTTCTGTATATGTTTCGTGATCCTTTTTTCTAATAGGCAAGTAGGTGATCAGCCTTCTATGCCTGACGCACGCAATCAACTTTTTGGGTCAAAGGCATGCCGGTTTGCTCACGATCACCGTTCGAGCGAATGTCAAATGCGAACATAAACAGAAAGTTCATTGGTACAGCCGGGGCTAATTCCTACGACATCAGGGATTCTCATCCCTGACTTCAGCTGATGCCTCTAAGCCAACATTGCTCTCTAAATTTTATATATTAAGTAATTATATTTATACAGTATACTACACGTACACAACGATGCAGCTACGAAATTTAATGCCTGATTAGATAAAATCTGATATTAGGTTCCATAGAGCAGCGGAAAACCATTTTTTTCCGATTGAATCTATGGGTCTTACTAACATTGAAAATAATAAATATAATATAAAAATAATATAAAAATGTGAAAATGATTAACTAATCATTTTCACAACTAAGTATTTTAGTACTCGCTTTCAATATATTTACCTTATGCATCAGCCCCCACCACTTCTCATCCTCAGTCTGGTGCCGCATAAAGCTTGGTATATACCAGAAACATACGTTAGGGCATTGTAAAGGAGCAGACACGAGACGAAATCCTGGTCTAAGGGCCACAGTCTCCAAACAAAACTCAGCCAACTCCATGATATAGTCTGTCATTTGGTTCAGGCCTATATCACCACGCGCCTTCCAAATCATCCACAGCTTGAATGCGTCTATCTATATATATATAGAGTTATATTAGTATTAAAGATATAGATATATAGAGTAGTTTTAAGAGTCTCTATCGAAAAAACCAGCGTCGGTGTTTTGTAATACAAGAGGAAGATCGATTTCTACTATAATATTGAGTTTATTGTAACACACTATTCCGAGTGTACAACATTGGCTACAGATATTATTATTATTATAGGGAACTAACTCCCTGGGAGCAAAGCTATGATTTTTCATACATATATTTTACGCGAATGTAAGCGTTATTTTTACTAATATGGATCTACAGCAAGATTAAAGCTTAAAGAAGGTAGTTTACTATACATATTTTGAATTTTATTAGTCTTTTATAAAAGTTATAGCTTTAGTTGTTATTTAAAATTAGGAAAGATATAAGCTCATTGATTATATATTTATTATGAAAGGCAAAGAACAGTCAGAAATATGCATGTCTAACAAGGGCAAAGACAATTCCTTCGCTATATTAAAAGTAAAATTAAATGATATTAGTACGAAAATATCTCTATTATGTTTTTCCTGTTGCTAATTCTAAATCGGTGTATCTACTTGAAAGATATTATGCATTTTGCATATAAAAAATTAGATTTTCATAAATCCGTACCAAACAACAAACATATATTATAGGAGCAGAGTGGTTAAGTAATATTGATTGCGAAAAAAACACTTATGTTAGTTATTTATCTTCGCCAATAATTATAAAAGTGTATAGAGTTTACCTTTCTTCCACACTGTATACTCTTGTCTCCTGTATCGTAACGGACATCATAGAACTTGTCTTGTTGGAAAAGGTACTGCGCTGCAGCTGAGTTTGCTTCATGCAATAGTCCTCTCTCCTTCAAAAGAAATAAGGAGCATTGCAGAGGAGCACCAGCCATCTTATGCGGGTTCCATGAAATGGAGTTTGCTCTGGAATTTAATATCACTGTGTTCGTTTATATGGAAACATCTAGTTTAGAAACAAAATAATAGTAATGTTCTATTCTCAATGGTTGTGAACTATTCCGGAACTAAATAATGCTTACCTCTCAATTCCTTTTAATTTCGTCCGAAACTTTTGTGATAGCATCAGACTGCCTCCCCAACATGCCTGAAACGAACATCAGTACTAGCGTTGCATTAATTTAATTCTTGTCCATCACCTATGAACGTAACTTAATTAAGATAATAAACTTAAGTGAAGATTCAGAGATGAGATTAAGCGCGCCCAAAAAGAGCAGTCACCGCAGCCCGTGGAGAACCACTTTTAGTGATAGAATGCATTCATGGCTTTTGAAGGATGTACTATCAAAATAGACATTAAGAGTAGTCGCTTTACTTCGTTGAGGCATTTTCAACGAACACGTTCACAATAAAAACATTTATTGGAGCAAGACATTACCAAACTTGACTAGCAAGTATCGTTCATAGATTTTCAACTTTATAACGCGTAGGCATTAAAATATATATATATATATAATGCGTTGATTAGACAGAGTACCAGATACATTCGTACTTATATTAATAGCTTTTTTTTATGATTGGACAATTCACACCAATTGAACTAGTCCCAGGCTAAGCTGGTGAAGCTTGTGTTATGGGTACTAGGCAACGGATATACATACATATTATAGATAGATAGACATATAAATACATATTTAAACACCCAAGACCTAAGCACAACACCAAATGCTCATCACATCGATGTTTGTCTCAGCCGGGGATCGAACCCGGGACCCATGGATTCGCAGTCAGGGGTACTAAACACAAGAATGACTATACTTACATCAACATGCATCCAAACACCATATTCAGCGCAGATATCAGCTATTTTATCCAGGTTATCTATGGCCCCCAAAACTGTAGTGCCAGCAGTACCATTCACCATGATTGGTACTTTATTACTATTTATGTCATTTTTCAACGCCGTTTCCAGTTCTTCTATAACCATTTGTCCACATTGATTACTTTTAATTAGCCGCACACTTTCTGTGCCAAGACCGAGCCAATGCGCAGCTTTCATTATGGAATAATGACACTGAAATTCATAACGAAAATACATGTATATCTCATTGTACCTGCTTAATAAAGAAGAGTGGGCAAACAAGCAGGAGACATGCCATTTTAAATTTTGTGGCAGGGGTGCCGCAAATGTAAACTAATGTCATTTTCATACAAATTTAAATTATGTCCACGAGTGACACGAGTGCGTTGTCGGCGGATATCTATAATTCATATGTGAGGACTAAACAGTATTAATGGTACTCTATTGGTGGTCGACTTCAAATGAAAGTTGTACAAAGCATTTTATCAAACTTTTTTGTAAAGAAATTTTTCAGTTATTAAGAACCACTTCAATATATAAACAACTTACGCTTTCCGATGAATACATAACCATTTCTGGCAGATTCCTAATTCCCTTTGATTTTACTTCTGGAAAGGCTTTGAACCTAGCTGCAACTATAGCATACAGCATAGATATACTTCCACCGGGGCTGAAAATGCCGTCACCATCAGGGAAACCAAATAACTTGAGAATGTGGTTCAACATTTTGTTTTCTATCAAAGTGAACACTGGCGCCACTTCGTATGTGTATCTGAAATTATTTAAATTTATAATTTTATATACTCATTACTTATTATTAGGTACACTTGTACTCTCGTACGCACACTGAACTAATATTATTACGTGGTTTTTAAAATTAAAAAAAAATCCGTAATTATTTTTACATATATTGTTAAATTTATGTTACGGTATGATCTCGCTATGTATATATATATGTCTACCAACCATAACATAAGTATTGAATGTAATTTCAAGACCTGACAAATGACAATTTTTTACTGTTTCATCGTGTTCAGACTGATTATTTAAGGTAAGTTTTGGATTGAAGCTGAAGCTTCAATCACAAAACATTGAAGTGTTAGCCTAAAGGTTGGGCGGGCTATTCTCAACTCTGAAGTCATGCGTCAAGTCCGATTCTACATCAATGGTTTTCTCGTATAGTCAGAATGTGTTACACCTAAATAATAATAATCAGTGGCGTTACAACCTCTTTAGGTCTGGGCCTCAGATTTCTGAATTTGTTTCATGATCATTTTTATATCTAATATGCAAGTAGGTGATCAGCCTCCTGTGCCTGACACACCCCGTCGACTTTTTGGGTCTAAGACATGTCGGTTTCCTCACGATGTTTACCTTCACCGTTCGATCGAATGTTAAATGCGCACATATAAATAAATACCATTGGTGCACAGCCGGGGATGGAACCTACGACCTCAGGGATGAGAGTCGCACGCTGAAGTCACTATAGGCTTACACTGCTCTATTTACAAAAGATCTACAATAATAACGACGGAGACGACGAAAGAAACGGACTTTGAAGCGTTAACTTATTAACGATAGCGTCACTGAATCATTATTTCTTTGGAGAAGGCTGTATTGAATGCTACATAAAAGCTAAAACCACTTACTGACTAGTATTAAAGGCCTCAGCGATCCAAGTCCCCGCAAGGCCATACGGATCAGTCCCGCCATACAATTGGTTTTTGAAAGTTGGTTTATTGGTTTTCACACTATAGTGTAACACTTTTCGCACAGACTCCTCCAGTTGTTGGTCAGATACCGGGTCAGATATGCTTATGTCATCTTTGAGTATGTCCTGGAGATAAAAGATTGTTTTTTACGAAAACCTTGATATAGATATGTATTGTAAAAGTCGAGGAAACTGCGAAAAGTTTTCGCAGATACATGTTAAGTTAGGTTTTTAAAACCCGACAGTTGTTCTTAAAGCAAACACAATTATAGAAAATTGTCTTTGGCCTAGTAATACCTAGTAAAATCGAGGACATGACCTTTTTTAATACTTAGCAGCCCAGTAAATATTTCAGAATCAAATTGGACAGCTTTGGCTTTTATAATATCTGCATTTGCTTAACAGGGCCAAGTTATAACTGATTGAGATCAATTGAATGAATTGAAGCAATAAACGCAGTATGCCTTAATAGGGAAATGCACTTATCAATGTGTAAAATTATACGTCGAATTCATAATTTCTCCCTTGCTTTTTAAGGTCGTTCAAAAACAGAGTTTAACGCAAATAAGTAACCACAAAAGGCTACAGTCTAAAGTTAGCATGTGAGCTTTGTAAGGTTGTTATAAACCGAGCTTTTGATAAACTGTACTATGGAGACAGATGGGAACTCAGCAGACACTTTTTTTAATTTTGAAATAGCAAACATCATCTGATCCGATATGATCGGTAATAAATCCAACATATCTTCAATAAAGTACTGACATCTTCATTTCATGAATTTTCATTCAATGCGTGTACTCAAGCCAGACAGATATTTATTTATTTATACTTCATTGCCATAATACACCTAATTATACATATAGAAAAAAAACAAAAAGTAAGTAGGCTACACAAGTTATTTTAGGCAATAAACACCTACAGAGGGTAAAGTACAAGAGATGCATAATTAATTAACAAAAAGATACTAAAAATAACATGCAACTATAACTAAAATTAAATTAAATAAAATCTAAAGAAAAGGTATAAATAATAGTATGTATAAACAGACTTGTAAAAGCTCAGCCTAAGGTTAATTGACTCACAATTAATATATAAAAGTAGTAGCTAATCACGAGGCAGAATAAAGATATATGGAGAGGGCAGACATATTTTATAAAAATATCCAATGTAAGCCCGCAGAAATCCCCGTCACCGCACATATTTTCCACAACAAGTGTTACGCTGAATCCTTTCGTAAAGTCCTTAAATTTAAGTAATGTCCAACATGTTGATAACACCAAGAATGACTAGATTTACGTATAGGTACGTATAAACCTATTAGCAGTTAAATTCTACGAGTGTTACCTGACCTAGATCGTAATGGAATCAATTAAAACTTGTTTGGACATTTTCCATAGGTACTATTAAATTAATATTCGAAATCATAGTTTAGTAAAAAAACTTTTTGGTATATAAAACATTTTTTTGGGGCTTTGAATACACTGTCACCAAATTTGTATGGCACGAAATATATGTCGAAACAGATACAACAAATACACCTAGAACTCACGACTTTGCGTGAAATTATATTTAGTTTTTTAAATAAACCCCTACGTACCAAACATACTCACACATTCTTTGTTATTTGAATTATTTAAATTACAAACGACCTAAAACATATTCAAATCAATCCTACCTCTAACTCCTTCGGGTGTCTGAACTCGATAAGTGGTACATTTGGAGCTGTTTCATCTTTGACAATCTTCAGTACTCTGTGAAGAAAACTTTCCTGCTCCATCATTAAACATAGGTGTTGTTTGGTCAAACTACAAACGCGTACTGAATTTTCGCGCATTATTTACCGTTAGGTATCATATCTCTGTTAATAAATGCACTTAAGGGCCTCATTAGAATTGTTTCCGTAATTGTCTTTTGTTTTGCTCAGCTATGTATCTTAATTGACTACATACATTAATCAAAGAAACAGTTTTGATATAATATACAGAATAATAATTACTATATCAATACTTCCAATATTATAAAGAGAAAATATTTGTCTGTTTGTTACGAATAAACTCGACAATTTTTGGACTGATTCCAAAAATTATTTTGAAAATGTATAGCCGAGCTAAGTTTAGTTTGGTAAGGAATTTTCCAGACCTTAAAAAGGCATAGGCAATGTATGTTTCTTATATGTAGATATAATATGTACTGAACAAAGAAATATAGTTTGTTTATATTATTATGTATTTAAACAAACTAGCAGCTTAATATGCTGATGCGCGCGTATTTGGAGATTTGGAGAAACTAACCTTTTTTTAAAGAGTTCAAAGATGGTGCACTAATTACACTTTCCGGAAGCCTATTCCAGTCGGCCACTACTCGGTTTGGGAGAAAATCCTTATATGATAATAGTAATAATAATCATGGTACAGTACAGACACTTATGGCGGAATTTGCAGCAGGCCTTTGCCAAAACGGGCACACGGATACTTAGGAATGAATAGATGACAGAAATATCTATGTATTATTAAAATGTAAAGTATCTGAAATAAAAGGCTTTTATTGTTATTATTAATAATAATCCAGTGGCGTTATAACCATAAATGGGTCAGATTGCATCAATTTCTTCAATCATTTCTATTTTATAGGAGATCAACCTTCTGTCAGACACTTGTGGTTGAATTTTGGATTAAAGGCATGTTGGTATCCTCACGATGTTTGCCTTCACATTTGCCTGCCATAAGAGCGAGTGTTAGATGTATCTAACACTATTTAACACAATTTAGCGCAGTACATTCGTACACATCCGGGGATCGAACCTACGACCTCAGGGTTACGAGTCGCACGCACACTTTGTTTATATGACATTCATCAAATATTCTGCAAGTATTACTATTTTCTTGCCACATACCGGCCTTGAAAAGCAACGTATTTCCTACAAATGTAGGAAATATATACATAATGTTATATAGTCATGTGAACTAAAGTATTAATTTCCTTGATTAGTTTCTAACACTGTGTATCTATTATTTTATCCTTAGAATATATTAGGTATAATTCTACATCTTATTTTAAGCACAGCTTCCAATATTTAAAAAAACTTCATTTATTAACAATACAGTAAAAGTGTCGGGAGACCGGCTGAAATTGTAGGCGAACGAAATATTTTTCGTTTTAGACATTTAAATTAAATATTAAGGTCACTAAAAGAAGTTATGATAAATTCATTTTTTTGAAGTTGTACTTCTTTAGGCGCGTTATGAAAAATTGATGAGAGTGAAATTTTACGATTGCGCGCGCACCTATGACACAAAATTGGCAGTGTGATATAGCGTGCGCGAGCGAGATGGGAATAAGACAAACTACAAGTAAAAAGAAATAGAATATGCGTGAAGCTAACTTCACGCATATTCTAGCTTAGCAGCTTAACAAGAATTTTGAATGACCATGACAATTGACATCTGACAATGACATTTACCTTTTAAACAAATATAGGAGTTTTAATTATTGTTTAAAATTAATAATTATATACCTAGTTATTTTCATTATACAAAATATTTGTGAAATAATATAAAATATTTGTGAAAAAACTGTGCTAACCTTCCTGAGTGCTTCAATACAATTGAGGTTAACTATCCGTATGTATTATCGAGTATTATTGTTGATTAAAACTGAAACATGAACCATTATTCATTGCTTTTGTTTATTGCGTTTGTTACAGCAACTTTTTAGAAATATTCTACGACCCTATATATCAATAATTGAGAACAAAGATTTAAGCACGAATACTAATAAGGAGAAAATGAAGGCTTGGAGCGATATAATAGAGAAGTAAACATTTTAATAAGTACCTGCATCTCAAAAAAATGACCACATTATTTAATCAAAACATCAGATTTAATCTAGCAAATATAAGGACAAGAGACAAAAAACAATTGATGAATCAGTGGAAGTGCACTAAATTGAATACAAAAAAAGAGTTGTCATCTTATCGCCGTGAAACATCAAAAACTGGAGGTGGAACAAAGCCACCATCACCTTCTCGAGACACAATGGTTTGAAGTAGATTTCAATGAATTTGATTGTGATGGTGTCGAGGTAGGAATGTTAATTATAAATATGATGTATGGTGATGTTCAAGGTTCAACCTTTCAAGCATAGGCATATGCTTACAACATTACTTTATTCCCCTACAGGGTAGTTAGAGATATTGTAATACCTCAAAACATCCATGTTGCACTTGTAGTACCGAAACTCTGTCCTGCCAGAAGTGAGCCCATTCCCACTTATAATGGACAGTGGGTATAATACACCTTAATACCTGAGTGCGAACCACTCACCATGATACTTAAATTAATAGATGTTATTTATATATTTCAGGTTATTACAAATAAAATCATTTTGGAAACAATTGATATCCCAAAAGCAAATAAAGCCAACAATGACAAGGTAATAAATCAGTTTTGACATAACTTGAATACTAAAAAAGCCAAACAAAGGTGTGCACAACAGTGACAACATAACTTAACAATTTCATTATTTTGTAGGATTAAAGAAAGGTTAAAGAAAATCATGTCGAACTGAACAACAAGAATCCCCAAACAACTCCAAAGAAACCTACAAGGAAGACACCGGTATTATATTTAAATTATCTCTATCTCTAAATAGAATAAAAGAAAGTTGCTATCCAGGTCTGTAGCATGTGCTACAAATTATATTATTAACACATTTATATAATTATATTAATATAAATGTGTTAAAAATTTATAATATGAATTATAAAAATTTTTAAGTTTTGCATGGACAGAGCTTAAATTAATATTCTCTTATTTGTTGCAGAAAGCAAGTAGTTTTGGAGAAGCCTCGTAGATGCACAACCAAGTAATGATTAATTTAAAATTACAAACCGAAATTCTGATGAAGACATTAGAGTCACTTAAAAATAAATAGTATAATGAAATAAAAATGTTTTAAAGATAAATAGTGTTTTATTTGTTTAATGTAAGAGAATAATAATAAATATTTATTTAATTAATTTTTCAAATGTAAACTGAACTTTATTGACTTTAATGACTCCTTTTCCAGTCTTTGATTATTTAATTGTAATTAATTATTTGCATGCAATCAAAAACTATTTTTAATAATGCCAAAGAAGTATAACTTCTTACGCGCGTACATAAGTACACGCACCCCTTTTTTAATGGCCCGCACGGTTTGTGCATTGTGGCCCAGGGTCAAAAACAGGGAAACGGGTAAAAACATAAAATTATCGGCTGGAAAGGAATTTAGGAATAGAAAATAATTAATCTATAAAATAAAAGATCAATTCTTATAAATCTACATACAAAAAGAGTGTAAGAAAACATATTTACATATATTTACGTTCATATTGTCTAAATTTTTATATTATTACTTAAGATAAAAGCTGCTAAAAGTTTATATACATATGGGTCCAATGTTGAAAGTAAACATAATATGGATGAAGGGAAAGGAATTTGATGGGAAATGAGACCTTCGAGAAGAGCCGACGGGTCGCGTCGAGGACAAACAAACATGATGTGATTTAAATAACCTACATCATATCCGCATTAAATTTTGACGTAAAAATATTTATATTAGAACGAGAAAAATAAATAGAAACTATACAAATTTTATTTACAATAGCAGCAATGACTGATAAGTCATCTCCGAATGAGGGAAGTGGAAATAAGGAATAGGGGAGATTATTTTTAATGACTATGGCAACACCGCCATTGCCGTCAGGTCTGTCCTGTCGGAGAAAACCATAACCTGGAATTCGAAAAGTCAATTCCGTGTAAAGCCATGTTTCCGACAGATTTGAGACAAATGTTTCAAATTTATTATGCAAATGGATTAAATCATTTTTATTGCAGATAGCGCTTCTGCAATTCCACTGGATTATTTGATCGCGTTCGTGACGCATTAGAGGATTTTGAGTTGAGGAAGCTATCGTTGGGCGACGTTGTTCGGTTACGTTGTTGTCAGAGTTAGAAGTGGATTTAATTTAAGTCACAAGTTGCATTATATCAGAGATTGAGAACATTGTTTCATTATTGTTAAGGTTACTGTTTATAAAAGCGACCCCGTTAGAAGGAGCTGGAGCGTCGTAGTCCTTGATCAAATTGATGTGTTCTGTTTTGTTATACCCCAGTCGTTTTAGTTTGGGGGATGTTGGTTTAGCAAATATTGTTTTCTTATAAGATCTACTATACGACGGAATCGAGGGAGAAGAAGGCGATACATGTGGGACAGGAGAATTAGGAGTATTCTGGATGTTTGAAAACTTAACTATATCAGCAAAAGATTTTGAAACTGGATCATACACTTTATTTGCTTCTGCGTAAGATATACATTTCTGAGCCATATACAATTTAATTTTAGTCTGCCGTTCATATTCTGGACACTTTCTGTTTGTAGCAAAGTGTAGACCAGAACATAGACAGCAAGATGCGGCATCATCTTGTATGTTGCATGTGTCCCCAGTATGGCCTTGGCCACACTTGTAACAGCGGGGCGAGAGTTACAATTAGACTTAGTATGACCAAATCGGCAACAAGAATAGCACTGAATAGTGGGGTATTCGTAAAGTTCCACGGGTAGGGCATTGTAGCAGAGAAATACATGTTTAGGTAGGGTTTGACCATCGAAAGTTATTACAATAGTCTGTGATGGCTTCCACTCAGGAGGGCTGCTGTTACGTACTTTATAATTTAGTCGTCTAATTTTTATAATTCCTCCGCTGCCTGCAGGCAGAGAGATGTTGTCTAATATCTCTTCGGGAGACCATTCCGCGGGAATGCCTCGCAGCAGGCCCATTCGGGTCACATTAAATGAGGGAATAAAAGCTTTGTAACTATTTCTTGCCAGGCAAGGGTTATTAATAAATTCGTTTGCACATTTGTGGTCTGAGAATGATTAGGGATAGGGAAATTCGGTTTCTGCCTAGGATAGGCAGCCTTTCCCTATTGAATTTCCCTATTGATGCTACCATTAATTATGTTTTTAAAAGAATTTTTCTTGAGGAAATACCCAAATTGGATGAGGTGTAGGGAGGAGATGTCCGTATCTGAAGAAACTTTTTGCGCATGAACTACGAATGGCCCTATGTCATAGGCCTCATAAAACGTTCGGCCTATAGGATTTTTTATGGACAAACGTCTCATGGAGGTGATGGGTGCTGTTGGGTATTAACAGTTGTAGTATCTACACGGTCTACTTTGTTCTGAAAACTATCTAGAGCACTAGCGTTCTTAAGCCCAGTATATATTGAGGGAATTTCAATTTCCGGTATTTGGCACGAACAATCAGTGTCCTTTTGTTTGTTCCGACGCGTCGGATCGAATCTTTTTTTCCTTTTGTTGCAGTGTTTGCAAATTTTACCTAGTCGCATTCTTTTTCGGTCATTCCGTTGATCCACATCTGTATCTACACTGGACTCGTCCAGTTTAGAAAATCTATTTTCTATTATAATATTACAAGCTACCTCGGGGGGCGAGCTCCCGATATCCGGGGGCTCGTCCATTTTTTCGTCTGACTCCAGGCCTTGAGGAAAAAGTATACAAACTTACCAGATACTGTAGAATATATACACAAATGAATAAACAAAACTATAAAATTAAACTACTACATACAAATATATACAAACTGATATTTTATACAAGTTAAATTAAATTTAAAAATTTCACAAGAAAAAACACTCGCGCCACGACCAACGTTTCCCGCGCTTTCTCCTTTTTCAAAATTCATTTTTTACAATTGGGAAGTCATTGAATAAAAAAAGAAGAAATAAGTCATGCTCAAATACTTACTTGGCAATTTTCGAACGCAATCATGTTGACAATTGACGTTATACTATTTTTTTTCTGTATGAATCTACAGTATGCAACACATATACGTCATCTGAATACGTCTAATAACAATTTTAGCCATATCATATTTTATTATTTATTAATCCGTATTTATTTAAGGAATAAATGCCTATATAACATTTAATTTTAATTTCTATTGCTAAGTAGATGTCCTGAAAACTAGTTGACGATGTTTCAGCGCGCGACCAATAGGATTCATTACTAAAGTAGATCTCCATGACCTTCTAGACAATCAGGCATATTTACTTCAATGAAAGGTAATAAAATTTAATGTAAACAAATTCAGGATGAACTTCCGAAGGCCGCGCACACGTTCTCGACGGAATTCCCTTAATTTCATAGTCAATAGTGAGAAATGGAGAAATCACGGTAAAAGGATATCGCGAAGAGATGATGATTTCTTGGAAGAAGACTCGGAAGATGATATTGCACAGGTATTTTTACTACATACTCTGAAAGGTATAGCATTGTACTGTTACGCTTATGTTGGTCCTGGAATTAAGTTGCTTAAACAAAGTACATTCTTTGGACGCAGAATTACCTTTCTAAGATTACGAGACTACTCAATATGTTTTTTTTATAAATATATTTTTTTTATTTATACCCGACTGCAAAGATACGCAATTTATAGACGACATTTTCACGGAGGCTACTTCCTTAGGGTTTTGTTTCTAGTAATGTCGCTACTATTTAGGCTTTTCTCCTAACAGCTACCTACTAACCTATCTCCAGCAGCGTGATTGTACCATGAATTTTTTAGGCTGGTGAGCTTAAAGATTGGGTGGAACGATTCTATGTCCGCAAGAGCGTGTGCGTGGACAAGTCGGATCAAGATGTAGAGGTTAAATTGAACAAAAAACAAACACTCATTCTTTCTACATTAGTTCCTGATGAAATTCTTCTCATAGATAAGTAAGTAATGATTTCTTTAAAATTAACTTTACCAGAAACTAAACACTGTACCAAACTACTAAACTAAGTACTGAAATCCTTTTTGAAAGAAATTTATACAGTCTATATTGATCTTCATTTTGTTTAGCTATTTTTATTACCTAAGATTATAGAGTACCTAACTCTTATACTATTATATTTTTGCAGATTCAGTTCCGAGGATTCTACTCGATTTGTAGGAGTTCTCTTAATGGCCGACGTATCCGGGTACACTGCTTTATCTGAGAAATACAATACCTATGGCAAAGGCGGCACATACAGACTTACAGTCACTCTAAATACTTACCTTGGATCTCTCATAGAAATAATTTACAGTCATGGTGGCGATGTTATAAAATTTGCAGGCGATGCATTTCTGGCACTCTGGAAGACAGATAAGAGAACATTCATTAATCATACAATACATACTGCCATTGCTTGTGCTCTAATTATACAGCACTCCTTTGGTTCCTACGAAACTGATGTTAAAGTGAATCTCAAAGTAAAACTGGCTATATCAGCAGGCAACCTAATTTTTTCTCCCATAGGAACCGGTATAGATATGAATTATGTTATATTTGGATTGCCGGTACTAGAAGCAAAAGCTGCTGAGAGCGCATGTGCTTCCGGTGAAGTAAAATTAACACCCTCGGCATGGGGGCATTGTTATTCTCGAAATTATGATCATGTTGTTGATGCTAATGGTTACGTAACTATAAAAGCTATATTATATGACCCTCACGAAAAAGATGTCACCAAACCCTTCCTAGGATTTGGTCCTTTAATACGACAAATAAAAAAACCATTTATTTCTATTGAAAGCCTTCCAGAATTTCTTTACATGTCACCCGATGAATTAAGCGCGGCTGATATATCAAAGCGCAATGAAATACTTAGTCTACGTAAAGCAATCTTGCAAGCGGAAGATAAAGATATTGGGTCAGAGATCAGAAAGTTTATGATTAGACCTATACTTACGCAAATTGACGCACATCAGCCCTTAGAATATTTAACGGAAATGAGACAAGTTTCAATTCTTTTTATAACCTTAAAGCCCAGAGAGTGTCCCTTTTCACAACTTATAACAATAATAAATAATTCTTATCAAATTACGTGTGAAATTGTGTATAAATCAATGGGCTGTGTAAATAAAATAATTTTATTTGATAAGGATGTAATGATTTTAGTGATATTTGGATTAAGAGGCTTTAAACATGAATCAGAAGCACAGGCAGCATTGAAATGTGCTTACAGCATTAAGAAATCTGTATCAGCATTAGACGGTGTCTTGGAAGTGTCTATAGGCGTAACAACAGGTCAAGTGTATTGCGGAGTAGTTGGACACCCACTGCGTAGGGAATTTACAGTAATTGGAGCTGTAGTTAACAAAGCTGCGAGATTCATGTGTGGATTTCGGAATAAGATAACATGTGATGAAGCCACTTATGTAAAAAGTAAACTGTCGAGTAATGGATTCACTTTGCAGCCTTCAATAGAACTAAAAGGGATAAATACTCCTGGTAAAATATATGAGTACACAGAAGAAATAAGAGTTAAAGAATTATTTGAAATTCCAATTATTGCGCCTTTACTAAATCGCGTTGATGAAATGGAATACTTTCAAAATTGGATTAAAGATTATCACCTGCCATTTCGGGATTTTGATGCATTATTACTTATAGGTGAACCTCGTTTAGGAAAGACAAGGTTGTTAGAATGGATGGCTCGTTATGCGAAAAGTAAACAGTTTAAGGTTTGCTATTTGACTTTGACCTCGGTACATTCCGCATCACAATATTTAGCAGTAAGTCAAATCATAGATCTATTGTTAGACATTAAACATCCTGTCAAAGGTTTTGAGAAGGAAGAAAGAATTGTTAAACTGTTAAAGTATTATACAGACGACTTTTGCTACTTAAATAATATCCTTAAATTGCGTTTCGCCTACCATGAAGGCGTAAGTTTACAGAATGATGAAATGCAGAACGAAAAAGCCAAAGAGATATTCAAAAAATTACTATTTTCTATCGCCGAACCATGTGTGGTATTTATAGATGATCTTCAAAATTTAGATCCACTATCTTGGGAGTTTTTATCGATTTTCTTCAGCTGTATGAAAATCTTTGTAGTTTTTACTGTAACACGTGGTAAATTTAGTACTATTCATAGCTGGCTCTATAGTGTTTTTATTAGCACCAACATTAGGAAAATTGTTTTAGGCCCATTAAATTCGACCTGGATAGCACCTCTGGCTTGTCAAATATTAGACGTCGATGCTGTGCCAAATGATCTTTGCAATGCATTACGTATCAAATGTAATGGAATGCCTGGTTTAATTGAAAGTTTCATAATTCATTTATTTTCTAGCGGTTCGTTAGAAATTAAAAGTATTAAAGATTTAGGTGAGTGGAAAGAAGAAGACCTACAGTTTCCAGAAAAGTCTGTATTACATCCAATAGCTTTGAATGATACTGACCAGTCAGTATTAGACCAGTTAATACAAGATAATACCACAGGAGATATAAAGATATGTGTCGTATCAAAAAAAGAAGAATTAAAAACTGATGTCAATGTTCAAAACATGGATGTTTTAATAATGATACAAATAGATTCACTAACACCATATCAGCAATTACTTTTAAAAATTGCATCGGTTATAGGAAATGTCATTTCAAGGGATTTATTAGAAAATATAATGTATGAAAACGACCCAATAACAACAGCAAAAGCTGTAAAACGACTTTTTGCAATGCGAATTTTTACATGTGGAAACGCAAAATACAAATATAATCGAAAAACTACATCGACTTTAACTATAGGATCAGATATTTCTTTAAGAGGCGACTTAACATGCGACTGTTATTTTGAATTTGATTCAGAAAATATTAATAAACTTCCGAAATACGCATTTTGTAAAGTAATGAAATTCAGAAATAAAAATTCCCGAAAAACATGTTATGAACTTTTACCATTAAATCAGAAAAAGGAATTTCACTCCCGTGTAGTAAATTATTTGGAATCCCAAAAACAAAAATGCTCCGACTGTGGAGGTACAATTATTATTGTTCAGTCTATCTCGAGCTTGTATAATGATCGAAATTACGACGATTATCACAAAATCAGAGAGAACGAAATCCAAAATGAAAGTATAACTGATGAAGAAAATGATGAAATTGGGAGTAGTAAACAAAATACAAGTAAGCATTCTACTTCCCTTTCAATTATACCAGAATTGGCTCAAAATTCAAGCCATAATAATGAACCCAAAGGAACAACAAGTGAAATATTATCTAAACGAGAATCTATTCATAGTCAAACCCAACAAACAAATAGTGCGCAATTTACGTCTATATTAAAAACTACTAAAAGTGTTGATGATAGTATAAAACGAAAGTCAATAAAACGTGTTACGATGTCCAATCTCGTTTTCAGAGATATAAGTATAGACACCATAAAAAGTTACGCTGTATTCGATATGTTTCGAGCTGTTATGGAAGCCAATAAAATTAGCGATTGGAAAGATCTAGGAATCATTGACGACGAAGATAGTGACAAAAATAACGACAAGAAATCGTATAAGTTAAATATTGAGAAAGGGGTATCAAAAACCGATTTTAACAAATGCACTTGTTCAGACTTGAACATTATTATTTATGAGCAACTAATACATCACGCTACTGAAGCCGGACTAAAATGCAAAGTATTAGAATTTCTTATTAGATATAGTGAGTTGAGTATTCTAGCAAATAATTTCTCAAATGCCATCCCCCAACTCGAAACAGCTGAACAAATACTATTATCTGACAAGTCTATTGATAATTTAAGCAAGTTTGACAGAAAAAAGTTTTTAGGTAAAATATATGCTTTACAAGCAGCTTCTTATTTGATGAGCAATAAATTGATGGCTTCGAAAATCCACATAGAAAAAGCTGCAAAAATTTATAATATCAACTTAAGAAAATTATCTGACTTGACAGATTTTCGTTACATTTATAATTATATCAAGTCAAAACGACCCAAATATCGGTTACAAGATTCTTGTTTGAAATCAGACTCAATATTTTGTTTAAACGTGGCTACCATGCTTTTTTCTACATTAGAAGATTTAAAAACTGCTAGAGTCGCAGCTCTACGAGCTTTATTTTTGGTTCAAAAAGTTGACTGCAATAACATAGATTTATGTGACGCATTCACCAATGCTATTCAAATTGAACTCGACAATGGAAAACCAGATCTTACAGAAAATATCGAAGGCATAGCTATTACGACTTTAAAGAATCTATCAAGACCTATTCAAGCCGATGAGTTATTTGCTTTAGGCAAAATGTTTATGGCTACGTTTCGCGCAAGAACAGCACGAGGTAAACTTGCAGCCGGAATTCGTTCTGGATTTCGTGCTTTAGTCATCAGCCGATTCCTACACGCTGATAAAATATCTTTAGATATAATACCGGATTTATTTTATATTCTTCTGTGTCGTAGTCGAATAGAAGAAGCTGTTGATGTTATGAAACTTTTACTGGAATTAAGTCAAACTCATAATTCATTAGAATGCGAGACGTGGTACTACGCCCTTGCTATTGATATGATTTTGGATTGTGGCTTCCAGATAGAATCCCCTCAAGAAATTAGTCGTTTTGCTGAATATGCAATAAGCGTTGGAAAATCAGCTGGTATTAGTAGGAGACGACTCGTAGTTGGAATATGGACGTACTGGCTTCGCGTGGATGTAGAACGTAAAGCAAAACGTTTTGAAAACGAAGCATTAAATTGGTGTGGAAATGAAAATGATGATGGCTCATTAAAAACTTTATTAAGTGCCTTACGATTAGCCGAGGGCATGTTGGAAAGCTTGGCAAAAAAAGTTGATGACTTAAAAAAGGTGGTATGATCTAACGTTTACCATTTCTTAATACATATTTTAATAATACAAACATATTCTATTTAGGTTGTTGATTTGATGGAACTGCGATCATTAGCTGACAAAGAATTGATGCGGTTGGAACAAGACACGAAAGTTTTGAAAGCTATAGGACCCAGGTGGCTTTTACTAAAGGCAAATTCATTAAATTTATCTGCACGCTGCAATGCTGCCAAGGCAACTTTTACACAGGTAAATGAATCTGCCTAAAATACAATATTAGTAATATCACGTTACATAAAAGCCGGTACAACTATGTTTGTTTACATTTCACGTAGGTTATTGCATGTAGATATTATTTATAAGGCAAAGGTAGGTAAGTGGCAGTGACTTTCTCCGTCGAAATTCTCATCTATATGGGATCATTTTATGCTTTGGTCCGTAAATGTTAGAGTTACGCACCCAAAGACGAAAATAGTTTTTTAAGTCAGTTAAAATATATAGGTAATAAAAATTTGCTTTTCCTGTCTTTTCAGGCATTAGACGAAGCTCGTAAAATAAACAATCGCTTGGAAGAATCAATGATTCTAGCTGCTCTTGCAAATTCTCAACTTTGGATACAAAGTGGTAAAGCTGGGACATTCCTAGAATGGTGGACCGGCGCCGACAACGCGCGGTCTTCTTGGCATCAGATTATGTATAAGATAAATAATACCACTCGACAATAAATCTTAAATCATACTAAAACATACTTTTACGTCCTAAATTTCTAAAAAAATTAATGAAAAACAAACCGAAAAAGTGCGTCAAGTATGAACTAAAAACTATAACTGTCTTACTGTCAAGTGTCAAATATTCGATGGACTAAACTACGTAACGTAAACAAAGAGTTGTAATTGCTAATTGGTAAACATTATCAAATTAGACGAAAAAAGTTAATATAAATTAGTGTGATTTTACCATACCATTTTAATTTTTATAACAAAGTTTTTAATTATTGCAAATTTTTAGTACAGATGTTAATCTGGCTAGCCATCTAGTTATCTTTATTTAACGCAGTTAACCAAAATTATGTGCGTACCTATTCGACAAGGCACAATGTAATGTTTAACTGGAGATAAGAGATTAACCTGTCATCAATGTATCACAATCTCAGTTAAATAGATACAAGACCTATTTATTCCAATTGTATTGATAACTTATCTAAAATACCTACATGGGCCAAAGAGCTCGTACTAAACAATTTTTATCAATGTACTATCTATTTTATTATGCTGCTATTCATTTTATTCACGACACGACTGTTGTTCAGTTAGTTTAGAAATTATAAAGATGTCCCAACTTGTATT
Organism: Pieris macdunnoughi; assembly: GCA_905332375.1. Lineage (NCBI taxonomy): Eukaryota > Metazoa > Arthropoda > Insecta > Lepidoptera > Pieridae > Pieris > Pieris macdunnoughi. The sequence continues at coordinate 768,601 of CAJOBZ010000027.1, forward strand.
TGTTGGAGTAATAGCATCAGCTAGGTCTTTAAAAGATCTCAATGCTTTTACTGGATATTTAAGTGTTGAAAGTGGTGTGGTAAGTAATTTGACTAAATACATACTTTCTTACTGTCTCTAATTTAACATAAAATATGTTAATGTTAGGTATGAAATGATTAACTATATACAAATGTTATTTTTGTGTTTTAATTTATTTGTAAGTACTGTGTAGATGTGAAGTGTAGTGTGAAGTAGCCCTGTATAAAATTTCAATGGTAAGCTATATTGCAACAAAAGGATTCCATGTCACAAAATTTTAGTCCATTAATATTTATATATATGAATAGAAGGAATAGCATAGAAAATTTATATGATGTACTCTATTTTGATATTTCCCTTGAATATGCCAGTTTAATTTTTTTACATACTTTTTCAGATAACCAGTATAGGCACAAAAGAGGAATTGGATAATCAAAAAAATAAATTTAAGGATTTTAAATTTATACATCTGGAATCAAACCAGTTTTTGATGCCTGGTCTTATAGACTGTCATACACATGCTCCTCAATTCCCAAATATTGGTCTTGGCTTAGATCGACCACTGCTAGAATGGTTGGACAAGTATACATTTCCACTAGAATCTCAATATAGTAATATAGATTTTGCTTCTAGTGTTTACAACACAGTAGTTGTAAGTTAAAAAACTTTATTTAATTTCTTATGTCTTTCAATTACTTTATAAAGTACAATGTTTTTTTATAGCAACGTTTGTTAATAAATGGAACCACAACAGCATGCTATTTTGGGTCTTTACACAAAGAAGGTTGTTTGGAATTAGTCAAAAGTGCCATTAAATATAAACAAAGAGCTTTAGTTGGCAAAGTAAGCATGAATATCAAAAACAATATTGGTTATTATAATGATACACAAACGGAACTGAATCAAACAGAGGAATTTATTCAAAGTGTTTTGGAATTTAAGGTATTTATTTGTACAACCACTCAATGCATCTTAGGGGTACATCTAATTTCTATATCATACAAAAAAAACTTGATGTCTCTTGAAACTTTGCCGTTAGAATGATGTTCTAGAATATGGGCCTTAATCTGTGCTTACTGAGAATGTTAGGGAGCGTTCAAGTATTACGTCACGCAATTTTTGGAGATACTATCCCCCACCCCACCCCCATGTAACGCGCCGTAACGTTTTTCTGCACCCAAGTATAGTGAAACGTTTCGTGACCATCTAGTGACTCTTTATACCTAAAAGTTACCATTATGTGTAAAGTACTGGAAAGTCGAAAATAATATTAACAGTAACGCGTAATTCAATCCCTGCCCCCTATCGTAACGTTTTACAAAAGGACCGCCCCCCAAATTCGTTACGTAATACTTGAACGCTCTCTTAGTGATGAATCCATTTAATAAAAATAGTTGTATGTATATGTAATTATAGGCCTAAATTATATCCAAAATAATATTTTAGAGTGAATTAGTACATCCAATAGTAACACCACGATTTGCTGTGAGCTGTGATCATGAATTAATGTGTGGCTTGTCAAAGATTGCACAAAAATATAATTGCAGAATACAGGTAAAGCTTTAAGACTTTAAAATGCTTATACAAACATCCTAAGAACCAATGTTATAAAATCTATTTAAGTGTTTGCTTATAATCTCACATCTATGCATCATTACAAAATTATTTTTGCAGAGCCATGTATCAGAAAATACAAAAGAAATAGAGCATGTGCTAAAATGTTTCTCGGAATGTACAACATATTCACATGTTTATGATCAATGCGGCATTCTTACGAAAAAGGTAAGTTTGTTTTACAAGAAAAATTTAAGAAGTATAAATAAACTTAAAAAATGTTTTTTAAGACATGAAAACGAAATATAATTATTTTAGTGTATAATGGCACATGCTGTGTACTTAAGTAAGAAAGAGATGGAACTATTTGCTAGTAAGGGTGTCTCTGTCGCACACTGTCCTGCTTCTAACACTAGACTCAGGTCCGGACTCTGTCCAGTTAGAAGGCTTATTGATAACGGTGTCACTGTGGGACTTGGGACTGGTAAGATAATAAATATTTATAGTATTCTTTACACTTTACCAGTTAAAGCAATAATATAAAGGAACATAGGAAATGTATTCCTAGGTTTCATTTTTAATATATTGACTAGCTGATCCGGCAAACGTCATTTTGCCATGTATATCATTTATAATAAAAAATAGGGGTTGATCGTAGAGGGGTGAAAATTAGGGGTTGTATGTATTTTTTAATGCTGTATCAAAAAAAATAAAAAAACCTTTTTATCTAAAAATTAAAAAATAATAATTTAGGGGTAGACTACCCTTAACATTTAGAGGGATGAAAAATAGATGTTGTCCGATTCTCAGACATACCCAATATGCACACAAAATTTCATGAGAATCGGTCAAGCCGTTTCGGAGGAGTTTAACTACAAACACCGCGACACGAGAATTTTATATATTAGATTTTACTACATAGACAAAATATTAATAATATACCAAGATATTAACAAAAATATTGAATGGTTTATTTGTGCAATTTCAATAAGTAAATGAAGAAAAAAAATTAACACTTATAATTACCACAATTTTCTTTTTTTTTCCTTGGGAATCTAACCTAGGAGTTCAGGGTTTTATGCAGTGATCGCTTAAAATCAATTATTAACGCGTGAGAAATAGCATGGCATTTTTAATAGATGTGTCCGGCGGCGACAGCGCAACAATTTTAGATGCAATGCGACGAGCAATGGATGTATCGACACATCTTGAACTACTTGGGAATGAGGAAGCTATCACTTGGAAAGAAGCTTTCTACCTCGCTACTTTGGGAGGCGCTAAAGGTAATAAAAACTTCATCCATCTCTATCGTTTTTTCCTGGGTTTGAATCCCGACATCTCATCTATAATAAGCTATGCAGGTATTTTTCTCCTTTTGTTTCACATTCTCGTGCCCGAAATGACATAGGCATCTTGACAATGACAAGCGGCTGTAAAAAATAATCAATATTTGCGTTTTTCTATGATTAATTAAAATACTTACAAGTGAATAAAAAGGTGTTTGTTTTCAGCATTGAATCTCGACGAAAAAATCGGCAATTTTGCAGTTGGCAAAGAGTTTGACGCGCTTGTCATTGATGCCTATTCGAAAAATGGTCCAACTGACGATTATGTTTACCCATTACCTGCCGATGATGAAGAGCATATTTTAAACATTCTTCAACGGTTTTTGTACGTAGGGGACGATAGAAATATCGTTCAGGTATATGTTAAAGGAGAGATAGTTAAAGATAATCTGTGATTATATTTTATATGAAATAAAATATATTTATTTATTTATTATTAAAATTTTGTTATCATAATCAATATCATATTATTATATTTTTCTTGATAATTAGAGGTTATGAGTATGAGACTATTTAACTGGTGCTTTTAAACCAAAACAGATTTACAACAATTACGTAAAGAATACTATACTGGAATACTATATAATATATAGCTATAAGTGTAATAAAACATCATATTTATTAATTTCGTGTAATTATTTTGTTATATGGAAGTGCAAATACAATATAATAACGGAATTTACAAAGTCTAATACAAGATAACAAATTTAGTACACATTCAAAACAATTTAAACAGACGTGAACTCTCCAACAATTCATTCTCTCCTCAATGTCAAACTTATATCTAAAAAACTGGTAAAGTCGGTGGAATGATAACGCGATATATTCGAATAGATAATAAAAATACTAAACAGTCTTATAAAATCAATTCATCTTATCAAAACCAATAAATGTGTGATGCTATGATTTATCGCCACTACATTGACTATTGCGTATACAATTACATAATTAATTTAAATGGGTCAAACAAACACATAAAAATTAATTCTAACATTTGCCCCTATGCTTGTAGTATGAGAGTAGCATATGCCCACTCAACGTTAGTTTTAAATTCATAACTGTATAAGGAAAAGTCGTAATGAAAATCCATTCATAAAAGGTAATTTAAAAAAGTTTTTCTACTACCATTTACAATATTAACGAAGATCCCAACATAGCTTCATTCAATATACATAGTGTTCGATATTGAAAAGTATGCGGGTATAATTTTATTACTGACGAAAAACCATAGCCTCGCAATTAAAAGTTCTATATAATTTAAAAGCTAAATTTCCAAATAGGACGCATTTGAAAAACCGACAAAAAATATAACGTTAAAAAATAAATTTCGTAATTATAAATTGTAATTTGGAGAAAGCAAAATTGCATTTCCATGTACCATAAGACTATATCTAGCCGATGAACACAAACTTGGACGTAATCCAAGATAATCTATAATATATAACATCGAATTGGCGAGAGCCTCTAATAAACACTAATTACTAGTATATAATACTATAGAAAATGCGTAAAGAATGATCGGTACACCGAAACCACGCTTGACACAACGAAAAAAATACTTCTTACAAACCATACTGCTTGATTTGCGCAACGGAAACAATGAACACAATTTTCCTTGAACGTAGTTTTTAATCAAACATCACTAGGGACCGCCATAGCGTGGCTTTGGTAAACATAGGTAGATGTATCCCACAACCACACTTGAGCTGCCATTAACTTAACAAAATGTACTCACAACGTAACTTCCTTTCAAACACCTCAAGATTTTCATAATATGATAGTTTATATATATAGATAAGTTATGCGCTAGCCGAACTAAAATCAATTGGCTCAAAAGCAGTCTTAAAATTACAATAATGAGATACTATTATGGTAATGTGCGATAGATTATATTTACAGTTTACAATTCTTTTGAAGTTAACACAGTTAAAATTCACTAGAATCGACATCGCATAATGGGCCCGTTCCTACGTTCATCTTCCAATTTGATTTCTACGAACAAAGCTACTCTGGAATCGATTAACTTCTTTTAGCGACTTCCTAGATGTGATTTTTCCTCCCTCGGCTGTTTAATGTAACAAAACAGCCGTTTTTGAGAAAAAGGACTATCAAATTACAGTCTGTAAACTGGCCAAATAAATATAGGAACAGGCAAGTGTTCTTCTACGATACATTTTACATCTAACAATTTAAATAAGTAGTACATAATATTCATAAGAAACTTCACAATCATCTAGCACCTATACAAAACGCTGGAGAAGTCAGCAAACTCGTTTAACATTTTCACTGTGCATGCGTAGGTTTTCAAAAATTTAAGTAAGATTTTTTGCAACTACCCACTTGAAAACGCACAGAACAATGCGTAAACCTTTCTTAGAAAACTTCTAAAGACGTAATTTAAATTCGATACTGTTTGATGGTATTTGTACTATTGCTTAATAGACATTTAATACCTGATTGTGTCTTGCTAATACATAAATGAAAAGGAAATCAGTCTTAACGTGGCTTCATAACTAATTTAATACTATGTGATGTATAGTAAGCCACAATTTATAAGGAAATTATAATACGAGGTAGAGAGAAATGCTGAAATATTAAAACTATTTTATAACATCTCACAAACATCTATCAAAACGTAAGCGACACTGCTCCTCTCGATACTAATATTAGAAAATAAACTAATCATTTATAAATTCATAATACATATAATTCGTAATATTCGTGGTGTCGCTTACGTTTTTATCATACGATCAGTACATAGAACAATAATTTTAAAACTACCAATATTTACAGGAATGTTCTTTTAATATGTCAAATCACGTTTTTTGTTCGATAAGACTCCCTAAAGTAAAGGAACTTAAAAGTTTTTAGTCAAAAATGGCACATCTGTAAAGCTTTCTTCCGTTCATATAAATTTTCAAGTCCAAAAAAGTATGTAATATTAAAATTAAAACTATATCAAATTTTATAGATCTTCAAATAATACTTCTCTAAGGTAATAAATCATTTAGAAAAGTCGTTCGTTAGTATACTCAAAATAATTTATTTACTAATTGATTATTTAATTTTTCCTCGAACCATCACAATGTGCATTGAATAAAAGTTGTACGTTAGATCCTTCGTGCCAGTTTCTTTTCTTTAATCTATGGCTAAGGATAAATATAGCAGCTTTTTGTTTGCTAATTGCATTGACATGACTACAATAGAGATAGTTAATTAATCATTAGAGTACTATAGACGTCTAAGAGTAATATAATAGAGCGACTATGTTACTTATAATTTTCTATAAGGACTAAATAACAATTAGACTAAAATTTTGCCCAAATATATTTGATTCTAAAAGTTCATAGAAAACTCCATGATGACGATTCGTAGTGTTTCGGTCGGAATACAAATTATGTGATTAGTTTGAATATAAACGCGTGCTTCCTATATGTTTTCGTTTCTTACATGAAAGGACTGTATCTAGAAAAATCATTAACCTAGACATACATTCCATCGAACAAATACAAAATGCAGTGTTTAGAGAGTGATTTGCCACATCTGGTGACAGCTGCTACATGAGTCTTTTGCTTCAATTCTAGTCACCACCGTGTTAGGCGATGATATGGTGCTAAGGAAGAAATCAAGTATAATGTAAGCAGGGCCGAGGGGTATTATATATTTAAAGATTTCTACACTAGACCACACTTGCGATTTATTCCCATTTCTGACGTAAGACCTTATGCTGCTTACATGATACTTAAACGGTCCTCAAGCCGTGTGAGGTGCTAACGCGTGCAGTGGCATCGCGGACAGGCGTCGGGTCAGGCGGTCACTTTACGAGGTTGGAGAGCGAGCGGGATTTCAGTGTCGGAGTGCGTGAGCGCACGGCACAGGCGAGCGCGCCGCGAACGTCGCCGCGAACCGCGACGCTCGCCGCCTGCGCGGGGGGACCATGTTAGTATTCACATTTATAGACGAGATATCACAGTTTTTACCAGGGGCCTACGTAAACATTTCAAACGTTGGCGTACCCCTGGGAGTGAATTCCAAATTTAAAAGAACGCCTTCGAGCCTTCGGTTGCAAAAATTTAGCATAAGAAAATAGTGCTAGATAATTTAAATTTCATATATTTCAAATTCAGCCGTGGGCTCACTAAGACGTTCCAAAAGCTTTAAATTTCCAATGACGAAAATTGTTGCGATAAAAAGCAAAACTGTGTCATTGTAGTAGAACTATTGTAGAACAACAAGTAAAAGAACACAAGTTAAAAGATCAGTTTTACTCCTTACATAAAATACATAAAGTACTAATTCTATAAGCTTCTATCATGATCCACTATAATGCAAATCAAATCTTAGTATTAGGATTATATTACTGAGTTGTAAGGTAATAATGCAAATATTGATTTACTCCGCTTAATATGATTTAAAACTGAAATCATATACAGCAAGAAAATAACTTGTTCGATTAAATCGCTCATTTTTAAGGCAGTATTCAAATGAGGTATAAGTTTAGACAAAGTATTTGTTGACCAACTAATTCTCACCAATTACCGTAATATTTATTTAATCGAACAAATTGCTGTCCGTCCCATTATCAGAATAAACCATGCCTGAACTTAAGAACCTAATGACAAAACTACAATGTCAAACTTACCCTTGACAAAACACAGACAACCAAGGCATTCAAACAATCAGTTAAATAAAATATACAATGTGAAGGAACGAGACCTAGTTAAAATCCTTGAAGAGTGTAAAATACATGCGCAAGCGCACAAAGAATTGAAGGACATTTGACATAAAGCGTGACAATTAGATACATGCATACGTGAACCAAAAAAACAGAGCTAAAGCTACACCCTTAGCGTAAATACTGTGTCAGTAAAATATGAAGGCATTTCATCTATTTTATATAACCTCATTTGTTCATAGTTCCTCATTACTTTCTAGATTAGATGTGTTCTTAGTGATTACAGTTGCAATTTCATTTAAAATGTTTTTGTATTAATTTAAATTTGAAATATATACTTAATAGCATTACACTTAATATTTTTTTAAATCAATCTCTTAAATAGTGACCGGTAAATAAATCAGCCTGTGTCGTTAGATGCGCAGCGGGCGCGCTTGTTTATTAAAGGTAGAAATGCCTTCAGCCATGTTAGTCCACCGCACCAAAACACACTAGCACAGTACCGTTACGCGAGGGCGTCAAAATAAGAACTCTAGGCAGGCGACAAGCACGTAAAGTGCGGTGCTCTCTGATTGCCCGAAGGTCGGAGTGGGCGTTTCGGGGTTGTCGGGGCGGGGCGTACCGGGGCGCGGACGGGCGTCCAGCGAAGCCGCGGGCTGCAGGAACCACTCCGAGCGGGTTTGCATACGCGCACGCTGCCGCTCGTGGACCTAACAACACCCGTCACCCGTCACCGCCGGCTCAGGCTACGGAGCTGTACGCGACTGCACTTTGTATGTACTATTGCGTGTATGACCACTCACAATAAGCGTTTTGTGCAATTATATTCAATACAGATTTTGTAAAACAGATAATATTATTATAAAGTACCTTTTTATAACAACTAAACTTATCGATAGATAAAGTATAATAACCAATTATCATGGCGATAAAGAAAATTATATTGAAAAATACAAGTGATTTGTTTTTTATAATTTTGTGGATTTTACTGTCCGCCTACTGCTCCGTAGTTCATACTGTATACATAGATCGATTAAACTACATACATGAAGTAAGATATTGTAATATTTATAGCTTATATTATTTAATCGATCGGTGTACATAGCGCCTGATAAAATTAAAAGATATGTGTGTTGGCAGTAAGAACTGACAACTTTTAACAAATATGTTTAATCAGAAATATAAACCTTCACCATAATTACAGTTTCTCATATTGTGTTATATTTCTGATAAACATACAAAATTGAAAACAAATCTCGCTTGGCAACTGTAAAATCAAATTCTGTCAAATACTTCTAACCTAACTTAAACACATTCGAGTTCAAAAATCATTCATCAAACTACAATCGAAAAGGAACTATACCGTTAATTTGTTAGCTAAACACAGAAATGTTAGTCCTGTTAATCCTTTCCCACGGTTAGTAAACAAATCGACAGGAAAAATACAAAAAAAATCTTTAAGCGACTGAAATATATCTGTCAACCCTGAACTAAATTTCACACTGAGCAATTCAACGAGTTGATTACAACTGAATAAATAGCAATAGGACCTAAATAATGCGGACAGTTATTGCCATGCGAAGAATAACAATCTTTTACAAAACTATACCATTTTGTAAAAGTTTGGTAGGGCAACACAGAGTGAAACAGATCCATTGTGATATCTACAGGGTATCTACAGTCAACATCACCATTTAAAATAATATATCCCTCAGTGTGCGCTAGAATTTAAATATAGAGTTAATATATCCCACACTGAATTTATACATGTATACAATATACAGAGATTTCAATTCATCTATAAAAGCAGTTTTATTTAATTCATATCGGATCTAGTATGTTTTTTAATACCATTATTTTTATTATATAACAAATCTTTATAGAAGTATATGTAAATTACTTTCTAAATCAACAATTTCAATTGAAGTTATTTCGTAAACACAAATGTGACTCGCACGTGCACGTCTACGTATACGTTCGTATACGTTCAAAGTTAATTCGCTATTTTAATAATATTTATAAATCACGTTAAAATTCAATTAATATTTTTCTTTCTTAATGTCTTTTGATCTTACCTGAGGTAAGTAGGAGAGACTTTTAGTGCTCTCAGCGTACTTGTTGATAACTCGAAGTTCTTCTAATGTCATGTGCGGGCTAGAGTTGCTACACGATGACTGAGATGATGAACTGACTGACACCTGAAATTTGACAGTAAATTCTTTGAGGTTCGTCTGCGAATCAAATATCAATATAAGAACTGTCGAACTATTTAAAGAAACATGGGAAAGCGGTTGGAAGATAAAATCAAGTCAAAGACGAAGAAAAGCAGACGGATAGATGAGACAACAGCTTTACTGACATTACAGAACATTACGGGCTATTTTCTGCGCAGCGTTCTGTCAGCTAACGTTATATCATCTTGACGCGGAAAGTAAAACAGACGGACAAATATTGGAATGTATCTATCGATAAGTACAGAAAACATTCAGCGTTTTTAGCTAACAAAATATAAATCGTACGTATAAAGTTCAAAAAGTTACCTTAAACACGCTTTCCTCAAGTGATATCGATAGACGAGTGCAGGAGTCCAACAAACTGTGTTCGGGAATTATTCCGAGTCCAAGAGTACCCGCTCCACCGGTACCCACTACGCCAATTAACGCAGGCATCGATTGGCATTCTTCGGACTTTGATAAACCTGTAATAATTTAGACCTGTGTCATGTATTTTAACGGCGAGGCACCCGTTATTTTTGATACTTTATTATTACACTAGTTTTAACATGAAATGAGATCTTATACCGCTGGTACTGTATATATGAAGGGTATATACACGATGCGCTGCCATGTAGGCTTACGGTCAATCAGTTACTATACATTCTACAAGAATTTATTATCGTGGGCGAGTTCTGTTTATATTATAACAGTAATGTAATGAAAAAAAAACATAATTTAGAAGAAATTAAAAAGAACTATATCTTTTATTTCCACAATATACTACACTACAAGTATTTTTAGTTTTGTTGAATTAAAATCTGAAATAGTGAACACTTTGCAAGAGATATGAAATGTGAACCAATGATTGAAATAGCTAAAATATGTTAATATATGAGCAACTGAGTACATCAAAATATGTAATGTGAACTCGTGTTATATGTTATCTGTCGAAATATAATAAAAAGAAAGCAAGCAGCAGCAGTTCTGTAAGGTTTAAGGGTAAGATTCAGAAACGAATCTTATCGCGAACAATGACTCACAGATGTCAGATGATTTTTTTTCTAAAATCCTAAATCTTCTTTCTTAGACTCTTCGAAGAATATCTTTGTTAAATTCATATTTACGCCATTTAAGTCCATACAATAAGCTATTCTCGCTTCACTGCTTCTTTATCGCATTTATTAAGGAGTATTTAACAAATCACAAGAATCAAATTAATGTTGTATGAATAACGCTGTTACATATGTAGTAAGACTTGATTTACTTTTACATTCTTTTATTTTTAAGTTGCATATTAAAACCTTCTTCTGTCTATAATAATATTAAAAAGAGGAAAGATTTAATTTTTTGTTTGTTTGAAATGAATAGGCTCCGAATCTACTGGACCGATTTCAAAAATAACTTTCACCGTTGGCAAGCTACACTATTCCCGAGTGACATAGGCTATGTTTCATTTTCAAAAAAATTTGGGATGCTTACTAAAACTTGAATAATCTAACCCAAGGTGTAAAAAAATAAACAAAAAACTTCCTTCAATCGCGTGCGCTGCGAAAACTAAAAAAATGTCGCGGCAGCATGTCTCTATCTTTTATAGTTACGTCATAATAAGCGTCCTTTTAGTATTATTTTTTTTAAATACCACAGCTAGAAAAGGCTCTTTATTCGTACCTAGGTATTGATCCTTATCAAAATAAATACCAACGTTTCACATAAGCTACAATTTAATGGCATAACCACCAAAAAAGCTTGGTGGATTGGTGTTCTAGTGTTTTCTCTTGAATAGTTTACTACTATACAATATAACAAAAATCTTAGCCACAGCAACGCTTGGCCGAGTCTACTAGTAAAATATACTTTGTTTTAAGCGCCATCTAGTAGAAGTTCGAGGACTTTACTTGTTGCAATAATAAAGGCACTTCGTGTAATATTGTTCGATATAAACATTTTTATTATTGATATCATCTAAATTTAGGAATATAAAACACGATTTGATATAAAGACGGCCACTGAATACTGAATATTAGTAATAATGAATGTGATATGGATACTACCTACAGTGTTGCCCTGAACCTTAACCCTTTGTTAAGACAATACTTGAAGACTCACCGAAATACTTTATACAATTTTTACATAGAGCACGTTATGAATTTAACATGTATCATTCACTCGACCTGTGGAAAATATTCTTTTCAGTGCAAATATGACTCTATCCCGAACTAAATGGCAGGATTGTATCGAATACATTAATATAAATATGGAATATGTCTTAGGGAGCGTTCAAGTATTACGTCACGCAATTTTTGGATATTATTGACCCCCCCATTTTAACGCACCGCAAGGTTTTGCTGTACGTGTACGGTTTTACTATCGGGATAGTAAACTATTTTAACGTTTCGTGACCACCCAGTGACTCTTTATACCTAAAAGTTACCATTATGTGGTGTAAAGTACTGGAAAGTCGAAAATAATATTAACAATAACGCGTAATTCAATCCCCTCTCCGCATCGTAACGTTTTACAAATAGAAAAAAATTCGTTACGTAATACTTGAACGCTCCCTTAGGTACAGATGTGTATCATTTCGATAAAATTAATTTTTATTCAATTGTGGTCAATGGGGATGCTGTAATGCATTTGAGTTATGTAAGAATTTGTTCAGGATTTAACTTACCTATATTGTACCCGTATTAAATTAAAAAAAAAAATTATTTACCTTCCAAGTTGTATTTGTTGCCCCAACGATCGCATTCGCATTGCAGCCATGTTTTTTCCGCCTCTAGTGATAATTGTCCTAAAAATTTATTTTAAATATTCATAACACCATCGTGACCGTTTTTACTCTCTAAGCAATGGATAGCTCAAAGTAATACTCAAAGGAAGCATTATTTTTATAATGAAACAAAACTGCAATGTGTTTTAATATTGTGTCTACACCGACAGACAATATACATACAATACAAATTAAACATAATAAGAATAACCTGCACTTTAAGGCATCAATTGCTACAGGTGGTGTAAATGTCTACCTTAATAATAATCTTATTTTTACATACGTTGGTGCAATCACAACCAAATCATGACGAACGCAAAATCAAACTAAACTTTCATCCTTCGTTGAATTTTCAGAAAAACTATGAGAATTACATTTCATTTTATTGCACGCCTCACAGTGCTCTACTCTCGACATGTCAAAAAACCCAGTCTTTCGAAACTTGAAAGACTTTTTTCTCACTAATATAACACTTACAGGATAATATGAGTGCACTAAAATTAGAGTTAAATATCTATCAAGCACATATGGTATTTTTTATGAACAATTATTTTGTTTAACATAGTTAATAATAACATTAATATCAATCATTCTTGGATGTCCGTCAGTCTGTGTTTATGGATCCATGTATGTGGCAGAGAAATTGGTCGAAAAATTTATCGTACCAGAATACTTTTTTTCTTATTATGTAAAGTTATACCCTGGGCTGATTCCTAGTTAATATTAGCGTTCTAAGTACTGTCGTTTAATTATAATTTGTAAAAAACTAAAATACGACTGTGTATTTGTACATTTATTTTAGTATATTTTTTCCTCACCTTACAGTTATGGCGCCACTATATATTTTTTATTATATTATTGTTTTTTTTTCAATCATTCATTTTCATTTATTTTTTTAAATTTTTATTATTTTTAAATGTGAATGACCGCTAAGAGGCGTGCACTTTTGGATTTTCCAAACTTTTTAATGTTTTTACCGGCATTGCTTCTTAGCTGGGTTTTGTTTTGTATTATTTTCTAACAACTGTCTCAATCTTAATATATATATTTCTTCTGTGCGTGTGTATGTGACTGAACTCCTCTCAAACGACTGGACCGATTTTGATAAAACTTTTTGTGTGTGTTCAAGGGGATCTGGGAATGGTTTAGATTCACAAATCAGCCCGGCAGATGGCACTGCAGTCGGTACTTTCATACTTTGCTTAATATCCTAATCGCTTTAAATATCATGCAGGACAACGTCTGTGGGGTCCACTAGTATTGTATAAATAAGGGAAGTAGCGAGCCAACTCCAACACAAGTGTCTCTGACTACTTACGGGGGCTGTCTCAACTCATGTATTTAATGTAAAACTTGAGACACAATAAAATTTTTTTTTTGTTTAAATTCTCACCACACTAGTCAATTGTCAAATTATATTTATTTATTCTAAACAAGTCTAATTAGCATTGGCACTCTTTCTTCTTGCCATAGTGTAACCCTATTAGACAGAAATACACTCAAGAGAAGGGTAATTAATTTTTTGTCAATACAATTTTCAAATGACCTTAATTAAATTCAAAATAAACATAAAGATCAATTCGAGTATCGAATGAGTCTTGTTTTTAACCATTGTTTCAACAAATTAAGTAGTGGAACCAATGACAGACAATTCTGAGGTGAACAAACCATTAATAGGAAGTCGATGTTTTGCACGTAAATATCAACTAAGCCGTGAGAATTTTTCGCAATGTTTTACGAAACCAGTTTACTGTAATGTTAACTGCCTTTTGATGTTGCAATTGTGTGAATTAAGATTATATTTAGATTATCATTATTCATAATCTTTCGCAAAGGTTAGGAAATCATTTGGTGTTCTTAACAATCTTCATTATTTATAAAAAATAACAAAGCGCAACGAAAGAATTGTTAAATACTGTTTTGGGTATTACTGTTGATGATTTACATTTATAATTTTGTATGTATATTTTATGTATAATATGTTTGTCTTTAAACTTCCATAGCCTTCCTGGATCAATGGACTACCAAACCGATGATTTCATGTTGAACCAGCAGTTCCCGTCATTAGCGCTTTCGGTTGAACCTCTTGGTTAAACAAAAATCCTCTTAACCTATCATATTAGTATAGATTTTATTATAATCTCTTACTTGCATAAGCCTCCTGATCTCGGTGGTGTCTGGGTGGGGGCGGGTCGCGAAACGAGCAGATCCATTCATCTTTCACGCGCAAAACTCTCCCAGTAACCCGGGCATAGTATTCATAGTTATCTCGTCCGAAAAGATCGCCGGCGCTAAACTGTTCGATCAGTTGTCGCATTATTCGTGTCGCCACCTACGTTTTAAAACATACATGTTTGATACTGGACAGGCTAATCAGATACATTTCAGTGCGATCAATTACAACTCCCGTAGTGCACATCCAATACGTTTTTAACATAGGGGAATAAGGAGAACATACTTTCACTTGCAATTGGTCGCACTATATACAAATAACATTTTTCTATATATCAGCACTGAAAGAAAAATCTACGACTGGGGAATTCTACGATATCGGGCACAGATTAGAGAACTGACTAAAATTCAAATAATATCAATTTTTCTCAGGGCATAAAGAACATTTGTGCCTATGAGACAATCGAATAAAGACTAAATATGGGTTTTAATCGTTAACTCTACTTTATTTACAAGTTTATACCGAAAATTAGTTTTATTATATTAATGTATAGCTGTATATGAAATCGTAGGCCACTTAATAACTGTGCGTACAATTATTGCCATATATATTCTACATATAGCAGCAAGCATTTCAGCTATCATTTTTATGACTTAACATTGAAATTATATACACAATAAAAGCAAATAGACACTGTGAGTCATAATTGAAAGCAGGATGTGAGCAAGAATTTGTGAATTAAGTCCTTATCTTGTATGAAGTTGAAATTCGACACGTGTTTGGTCCTCACGTCTATGACAATGGGATATTTGACACTGAATCAACATGGCAAATTGCGTAAAAGACCATTAGCGCGAACAATACGATCGAATAATAAACGTAATAGGGCAAGAATATTATGAAAATATGAACAGCGGTAGGACACATACCGGAAGCGCAAATATCGTTCAAATATTATTCCGTCTTTTTAATATCAAGTAATATAAATATGCTATATTATTGACAGCTTTGTTCGCTAATATATATCTATACGAACGTTTATTTCACCTATAAATATTTTTAAGAACTGGCATTTAATCTTTTTGATATCTAGCTTCTATGTATACGATTTTTAGCATTATTAATACCTTTTAACAGGTAAGAAAGCAAGGCTACAATAAAAAAAACGTGATATGATCAAAAAATAACTAAATTTGAATACTAGCCCCGTTCAGCGCCAGTATTATTATATAGTTTAGTGAAATCTACTACGGTAATAAAGTACTTACACACACTTCAGCCTTTGGTTGCATGTATAAACAATTGAGTGTTGTTAAAGCTATTTACACCAAGCACTTAATAATAATTACACCAGAAACGTTATAGTGAAATAAGTTTTATAAGTACATATGTGTATTCAATGTAATCATTAAATAAGATTTGTATTACGTATTTACTTTTGTTTAGACGGGATTTTACTAACTTAGGTTTGCTCGGTTTCTATATCCAACGAGTTGTAATTGCTAGCAGTAGAACATTCTAATGTATAAATTTTATTTTATATACAACAATCTACGACTCTCGTTGATTATAGAAATGAAGTGCTAATAACAAAGATGGACTTCTTTCGCTTAGAATGTTAGGTTTTAAAATTTATTAGTAGGTCACAATTTTTTAAGTGAAACTTCTTTATCGGGGTTGAAAAAAAATTTAGTGTAACATTTTTGCGTTACGCGAAACACATTTTTCCGTTACGCGCCATGTTGCTTTTTGAAGTCAAACTTCTTTATCGGCGTTAAAATATGACATATAGTATGTTTTTGACTTTGAAGTTTGACAACGGATTACATTTTCGACTTGAAATTTGCTAATCGCAATTTGCAGCAATTAATTTGTAAATTGTATGCTAGGCAGTGTATCAAAATTTACTGTGTTTAAAGAAATAGTTTCTAATAAGGTCATAAAGAAGTTTCACTTCTTACGTGTGTACACCTAGTACACGCACACATTTTTTTTTTACAATATGGTCACTTCCGTAATTTAGACCTATGATGTATAATCCGAAGGACCTGAGTTCGTTCCAGGGAAACAATTGTCAGCTATTTTGGTTTGGTTTGGTAGGTAAGAAGGATGACATTATAAAAAGAGGTGCAAGAAATGTGTTCTATGATTGGTTATCAAACAGACAAAATCAAGAAAGCATGTACCATTGTTCAAACACAAGCTTTATTTTCATTTTTTACCATTATACGTTGTCTCGGATTCAAACTATCGGAACGGTAGTTTTACTATGCATTGTTGGCCGATAAGTCTGATCTTGATAAGCGATTACTAAATGACCTTACTCACGTTTTACTATGTAATAACGTTGTTAGATTAAAGATTCGTTGAAATATTTCATTATTAAATCATCTTCAATTTTCTATATCACGTAATCAAATATGTGGTTCTGGCTTTCGGCGTTATGCCAGAGGCAACAATATTTTATAAGTGCAACTGTCAAAAATAGTGTAATTAAGAAACACTTTGCGAAATAGTTTTGATACCCAACATAAACCGTTAAACGTAAAACTCCATTCACAATTAATTATTAATGTTAGAAAATGATTGATCTAACTTTAATTCTACAAATTATTCATAAATAGTTTATTAAACATACAATTAGCAATAATTACTTTCCAATGACAATTTTTTTTCTTTACTAATAAACAACTAGATACTAGAATGATTTCTTAGTGCGGATATAGTAGTTAGTATGGAACTAAAGTTATATTGAAATACTTTAATATGTAAATAAAATATATACGTGCTTCACTACACGCCCCTCATATTAGACATTAGAATTACATTCCCCTACACAAAGCATTTAATTGAACAACGATGCTGACCTTGAACCGTTGCACATCCTCCATTGTCGCAGTCTTGCCATCTGACACGCAAGAATGGAAGAAAGATGGCGCCACGGATACACCGAGAGCCTCTGACGTCATTCCCGTACCTGAAAATAATTTTACAGTTAAAAATAATTTTAAATAACAATTACTAATTGGTATTTTTTCTTTACACGCAAAGTGTCTTCTGTGCCTGACACATGTCAACAATGTTTTTGACGATTTCCTCACGATGTATTCCTTTATCGTACGTGCAAGGAATTAACTGTTTGAAAGACAAGGGGTTTATTGTTTTATAAATATCAACTCAATAATTACATCACTGTTTTTTTTGCTTTATTTGCAGATTTAACTTACATTCACAACAATTGTTCGTTAGAATTAGGCAACCATAAATACGCCATAAACTATAGAACGGAAGTACCCACACAACGGGAACCACCATAATAACGATTTACACTCAATTGAACATGCATAGATAAAAACGTTAATTTATTAACAGCGGAACATAGTGAACGTAACGTACGGATGAATATTTGTGGCAAGGTTGGTACGTTATATACTTTATAAAATCATAAAAAGCTAGAGATTGTAAGTAAAAAATTAAGTCTATGAGTTGATCTTAGTAAATAATCTTCCACAGACAATCCTCAATCTGTTTATATAATCTATCAACAGTATAGTACTATATTATTTATGGCAACCATCCCAGCAACAACCTATTAAAAAATATTATTATACCAAACGGAAAGGTCAGGCCAGGTTATTGAGACATAGGTTCCCAATGCAAAGAGCACATAAATGTTCCGTGTTATACATAAAAGTATATTTAAAATAATGCAAGATTATCACGCTCAAATAAACAGACCGTAATGTTATTGTAATATTACAGTTGTAGGTAGTGTAGAGATTTTCATAGTTCTATACATATTCTAGAATTTCTGAGAACTATTTAGTATTAAGAAGTTATTTATTGTTTAACATAGTAACTTTGTAATAATAGGGTAATTTTATCAAATACATGACCCTTCTACGGTTCACATTTTTTTTTTAATTTTTTATTTTTCCATGAATTTCTAAACTTATTTAGTCAAAAAAATTTTCATCATGTTTCAACCATAATTAAGATGTAATCTAAATTGTTTAAACATAGTTAACTGTTGTAATAATTAGAATGAAAACACAAAAATAAAGATTTAATTTCTATAAAAATAAAATACTTTTTATTAAATACAAATTTTATTTGTTTGGGGTATCTAAAATTTAGAATTAATTTTTTACTCTTTGGTGTGGATTACAACTTCTTATTTTCGGATGTAGCAGTATAAATTCGTGTTTTCCTAACCATCTTCGTCATTTTGCTTTTTTTATTACTTCAAAAAAAAAAGAGAGGGGGGGAAAGACTGGCGTGTGGAGTGCCAAACTGACTTCGGAAACAATATATGAGGTATACTCAAGCTGGTTCACAAGCATCTCAACCTTAGTCAAGAGCCTCTTTAATATGTAGAAAGTCGAACTAATTTGAATGAAACGACTCGCGTCGAAAATTATTAACGGAAGTCATAAATTCGTACAAAAGTGCCCCCACCTAGGGCCGTCCGAATGTACCCCACTAATAATAACAACAAATATAGACTTATTTTATATAATGGAAGTCAAAAAGTAGGAGGTATCTAAAGATTTTGCTAATTATTAAATACTCAATATCTAGGGGAGAACATAGATCAAAAAATTACACCCCCGGCGGAAAAAAACCCTTTTTTTTTTTTTTTTCCCCCCCCCCCTTTTTTATGGTGCGAATTTCAATGTATCGTTGATACATCGACTCATGCACACTACAAAAGCAAGATACTTTATTTCGTTCAAGTTTTATTTTGGAATGGAAGAATGTGCCCCCCGCACGAAGGGGTCAACGATCTTCCCCTACATATCTAAAATGAATGTAGTGAAGAATATCTCTAACCATCTTAACAAAAGGCTCATGATCTAAAATAGGCCAATTATGACACAACGAGCCCCCGTAGGAAGTCATAAACGTGCTAAAATAAATATAGACATTTATATGGAATAACATGTAGGGGAAATTAAAACTACATTATTTCCTTAAGACGGATATAGGATGGAATTATGTACTGCATTCATTTAATAATGTAACGAAGTATATTTTTCAATTTACCCTCTTTTTTAGGAAAAAAAATCTGTCTATTTAAACCATGGTAGGTTCGCACATGTACCTTTAGTAGAAAAATACCTAAAAACAACTTCTAGGTATGAAATGAATATCTTAATTTTCAAGATAAAGGAGGAATTGCAATAACAATAAATATGGCGCGTTATACCTTATTCAAATTATATTTAGATATTACAACATCTAAAGTTTTATCTATGCATCTAAAAGTTAATGAAAATCGAATATATCGATTCAGATTGAAGAAAGCAAAACAATTTCTTTTCTGTTGTTAAAAAATGAAACACTTATTATTTAATGTTTTATGTTTCGTGATGATAAAAAACAGTAATTCCAAAATTAAGACGGTACCGCTTGCATCACATCGACACTGCCCACGCGCATGTAATTGGCGAAATTACCACTAATTATTTTCGGTTTCATTGTTCCAATTTTTGCTCTGAGAAACGTAAGGTCATCGACGGATGAATCTTAGAGTTATAAAATCATGCCTACAACTCTTTATGACTTCTACTGACACTAGATACTACTTTTTATTAATATAAAATAAAGTATTTTTTAACCATAACTCATATTCCAAGTGAAATCAAGTAGTTTACTTAATACGATAGACGTATTAAGTAAAATGAAAATCGATGGAAAACCTAATTGGCCCTGTAAGATATCAATACAAAACACGCATAAAGATGCCTTATGGCTGTCCATTATATTCATAGACAAAGTAAACAGACGTCAAATTGCAAACCTCTTCCCCTAGGGTTTTTTAACACATTAATTGTCAATGGTACTGATAATATAGTATAGTAACGTCAAAGTTCATACCAGCTTTATCAGCATTTGAGGCCATCACGCGAAATGTGCCGAACAGGAGAACAAGAAGCCTTTGCGTGCAGACTGGTAGCGACATAAGTAATCTGTTAACAAACACATTATTAAACTTTTTTATAAATTTAAAATTTCCTCTTTGAAAATGAAAAACATTTAAATATATATTTAAGAACCAGTTAAACAGGTATTGCCTTTACGAAGTGGTTAGTGGTAGAAAGTATTTTGAAGTGTTTGTGAACTAAAGGTTATTGAAGAGGAATTACAGAATCACAAAATTATGTGACGGCTATACCCTCACATGTTTAATAGTTTGCGCAGCGTACGCCAAATCCTGTAAATATATGTACTTTTATAAGTCGACACCTTTGGAGTACTGTGTACAAAATTTCGCAGTTTTTTGTATATCCACGTTTAATTTCTCCGTTGAGTTGACGATATTTTAATCGTATACGTTATATAAACTAATCAATACTAATAGATTTAATTCTCCTATTAAACCAATTCAAATAAGAAAAAATATCTAAAATTAAATACAGCCTCAGTCGCTATACCTTTTCCAATCATCCGCTTCCCTTTTCATTGCATGATTCGAAATTTATATACACCTTTGTCTATTTTCCTGAACGTTATTATCTTAATGACCTAATTATAGAGGAAAATGAATACGAGGTGAATGACCTGTATTGTTACGATGATGATTACGTGAAGTTATGGATTAATAACATAATGTATGTTTTAATAAAATATTTGCGCCGTTTTCTACAATAACACAAGGTTTCTGACATTGTGTTCTAATATTTTGTGAAATTTTTATTACTTGTTCGAAATACAGGTTCTACCGGAAACTACAATAATACATTAACAGTTATAGACATACAAAAATTAGGCTCTTAACCCCTTAAAGAAAACTAATCAACACTTCATACATTTAATTCTCATAAAATCTCAGTTTGCATGACGGTTTTTCATAAATACTTCTTCGTTCGTGACCCACAAGAAAAGACAATTAATTATCCTTATATGTTTACTGTAAATATTATCGATTAAGTCATATTAAAGGATAATAATAAGAAATATTAACACTTTAGTTCATATTGGAGTCGGTTATTTTTTATAAATAGGTTATCGCTTTTACTCTTATGCGACGCTTTGAACTTATTTCAACAATTTAAAGATGATTATCTGTGAGTAAAGGCATTTAGGTACGAACCTAAGTCAGTGCAGCAGGTTCGATGTGCCGTTTCGACCGGTTTCTGTTATTGATTGCCTACAATTTTAATACTGCGCCTGTACATCTCGTCTTATGTAGTAGGTACGTTTTAACGCGAGTTCATCATAAAAATGTTAAATGTTACAATAAAATACCTTGAGACATTTTAAAACTAAATGAACGAAAATTTAAATGTTTTAATAAAAGTACACTTTGTAAACAAGCATATTACAAATTAGAGGATTATATTCAAGATAAGAATGCTTGGAAACATGCTGGTCCTGCTCCATAGGACAATCATAGAGCCTGGACAAAATCAAAGTGGTTGCTGATTTTTTGCTTTTATATATTTTTGTTATTTTTTTTTAAATTTATAATACTACAAAATGTAATTATTTTATCTCACACACTGTTTTATTGTGTTTTTTTTATATTATTTTTATTACTCTTTAATGTATAATATTCTACGGTTTCGATATTTGTAAATATGTGAGGAACATGTATACTAACTCTTTTAGTATAGTAGTTTTATTCTAGGACTACATTGTCTTTACATATAATTATATAATTATTTAACTAATGTAAACAAAATATTGTAAACCTATTTTAAAAAGTAAGTGTGGAGTTTCTTGCCCATTCTTCTCCACACGAAGAACCTTTTGGAAGGGGCAACTAGAATCTTCTTTATATTTTATTTGACGTTCAAACGTGCCATTTTAGGTGGTCTAATTGAAATAAATGATTTGACTTTGACTTGTACATAACGAAAAAAAAAACCTTCATAAATCGATAAACTATTTCGAATTTCAAATTTTATTCAGAGAGCAAACAGGCCAAGATCATATGCAAGATTGCAAGGAATTGAAACGATTTTTCCTAAAGGAATGCTCCCGTTCTAAAATAAAAGTTTATAAAACACAAGAAGTGTTGGTCATCCGCATACTTGAGCAATTAAAATTAATTTGTCAAACAATAGGAAATACTAACATTACGTTCTGTGTTCGCGGAAGGATTATAATTAATTCAAATATGTTAATTTTCTTTAATTCCTCAAACTCAATTTAGGGTTCTCTTTAAGTCTTGTTGTTTCATTAATCAATTTAAAAGTTAACAATAAGTGATACTGATGAAGGTAGGCCACAAATCCAACAAAAACCAGTGGTGCTACATCTTTTTAAGGTCTGGTCTTCATATTTATGTATCTATTTAATGGGTCTATGGCCTAGGGCCATAAATAATCATATAAAAATCTGTATGTAAATGTAACTTACAATGTAATGTAAAGTATATACATTTTTAATATATATAGCACTTACATATTATGCCTATAACAAAGTAGTATTACACATACGTAAAACTTAATTGTTGGTTCTTTACACAGATAAGACAATGGGCGATCTTATCGCGATAACAGAGTGCATTGAACAATTTATAATGCTGACATGGAACAATTAAATGTTTCATCTAATACGGAATTACTCCTTTTTGGTTTAACATTTTAGAAACTCACATAGAAAATAACTTTTGAATAAATGTATTTGAGACGTAAATATTATATTTTAAACTATAGCTGTAAAAGTTTAAATTCAGTAAAAATGTTTATTATTTTGTTTCTATATGGCCATATCGCATAAATTAAAGAAAATAATGTAATAAGTATTTTTGTATACCATATAGAAAAATATTAATCAACTACAAATGCATATATTTCGTAAGGAGACATTGAGATTTAAACAGAAAAATGTTTATTTATACAATGAAAGACTATTCAATTTGAGTTTAGAAAACTAAAAGCCTAAAAATCTACCATAATCCACAAATTGTCAGCGCACTTTCGACTTTGTTAGCTGAAGCAACGTGACAAAATTCGTTTTTAAATTACATAGCAACCAAATGCGATCGCATGCGATCAAAAGTATTGTTCGCTATGTGGAAGTGACGTTCCACCTACCATTGTGGGTAACAATGAAACCATTGACTAATCAAGCGAAAATTATATTGCTTCCTTAAAGGGAAGCATTCATGTTTGGTCGCTATGACGATCACCGCGCATCTATTTTTATTTACGTGTCTCATCAGGTTTTCTTCTATTAAATAAGATGGTAGAAGGGACCACCCTAGGACTTGCCAAATCGATAACCCGACATCGATTTGGCAAGTCCCTCTTAAAACTGGTACATTAATAATACAGTAACACACCCTTACAGGTTTTAATCTCAAATTTGTATTTTCTTTTCAATGTTTCCTACAATCAAGTATTAATTGCGGACATAGAAAGTAAAAACCATTTATGCATAGACAGGGCTGAGTAGCAACAATAGAGTGAGAATTGAGCTTTTAACTGCTATGATTACACTGCTTTGAATAGTAAGTGCAAGGCTATTATAAAATGTTTTCCTTTTGACACCAATTGTAATATGGGTTAAAAAAGCTTCATAATACCTTCGTATAGCATCAACCTGTTGTTCTTGGGGCAACTCAACAGCTGCAAATAGCTGCATTTCACCTTCTCGTCCAAACACTCCACCAGGTATTTTCCTAAGAGAAATATTTTTCCATAAATCAACTATTAATCTTGCTATATCTCATGGTCTTTTCAGAAACCTCTAATCACTTATTGCAAAATATCACAAGAGTGATGAGGACAAAGTTAAATTGTTTTTTATATGAACATGGTTTCTATATTATTTTTAACAGGAATACTCAGATTGTTGGCTTTGCTTTTCTACAGCTTCAGACAGCATAACTATTCCAGTGACTAAGGAACTTATAACCAACTTTAATACTCATTACCTTCTCAGATAGAATACAAAGAAAACTTATAATTATTTTTAGAAAGTTTTACTACATCAGATTATAATAATTGATTATTTTAATTTTGGAATAAAAGAAATTGAACTCTTCTGTAAAATAAGTTAATTAAATGTGATTTATCAAGTTTTTTCTATAATTTAGTTGGAAAGCTTAGTGTTAATACTTAATTGCGTATAAAGAACATGATCAGTAAATAAATTTATAAAAATAACATAATTTCCTAGTTTTTAATTATAAAATGAGATAAGAATCTAGTTAAATATTGTTATATTTTATTTACCTAAGAAACTTCTTCAGGACACTAGCTATAGTGTATACTGAGTAGTTATCAACATTGACTAGTCGTCCAGTTTGTAAAAAATGAATGAGCTTCTTCATAGCACCCTGGTGACCAGGAGCACGAAATACATCTCGGCGAAGAGGTGCTTCCTTATTTAGTTTTAGAATCAGGACCTAAAATTACTTCAGTTATAAGGATTTCATCTAGGTAGTTTTTATAAGCCAACAATCAAATCAAGCAAAAAGCTTGACTGATTTTATAATATAAGATAATGTTTATTTTACTTTGTCATTAGATCCTAGCAAACATCATTTGTTTAAAACATTAGGGCGAAAAGACAATCCAAACTAACAGTATAACTAAGAATAAGGAATTTTTAGGATTCAAGACTACTTTATCATAGAACATTGTATATAATATCTGGTTAAAGTACAAAGGCATACTTACAAGTAAAGGGCCAGGAATGTCTTCTTTGCAAACCTCATGGAGAGGGGCACCAAACTTTACTTTTTCTAATCTCCTTGGATAGGGCAATGAATTGGGATGGCCACAAGACGTTACTACATTACTTAGCGTAGCAGCTCGCCTATGCATCCTTCTTGCCCAATTACTCATTTTAAAATATTTCAATTTTCAATCACAACTCGATTCAAGCCGAAATTAGGCACAAGGCGACTGCCGCGGCAACGTTTTATGTAAATCGAACATAGTACAATGTTATTGTTTGAAATACAATTATCAGATTGACTTAGACAATCAATTTTTTCAACTTTTTGTTTTTATTTCTTTAATAAATACAATGTTACTATTGCCGCAAAAAAATTACAATTTTAAAATACTGAGAAAGTAAGAGTAAGAAAATACTTCAAGTTTAATTTCGGTCAAAACCCGTAGTCGAGCCATACATCTAAGTCAGAAAGATGGACGGTACAGGTAGGTCACGTCGGAGAGTTTCGCACTTCGCAGTACCTATTGCTGTTGTTTGCTCGCCACCTTCTAATCTCAATCCTGAGTCCTGACCAAGTCACCAATCCTCCGTCCTCAGACCTCGCAGTTTAATTCACCAGTCACTATATAGACGTTCAACCGGTCAACACTCTTCCCTCTATAAAATAATAAAACACATACACAGACTACGTCTAGAGCACACAGGAAACGACTGTTTTTACTACTCTGTGCTGTATTCTCATTTCTCACATCGTCATTTTTTTGCCACAGATCTATAAAATATTATCTATAGACTATACCCTTAGATAAATTACTCATAGATGTGAGCACTACGTAGTTACAATGTCACACATATACCCAGAACGCACCATAAGCGTTAATGCAATCACTACAATGAATGCATAGTTTTATTATTCTATCATGTACCACGAATGCTTAGTTATCATGTAAGGGTTTTTAGCTGTAAGAATAGAATTATATTAAAGCAGTCGGCCACCGTAGTAATAGGGTCTTGCATCGACCACCTTAGGATTAGGGTCTAACATCGACCACCTTAGAATTAGAGTCTAACATCGACTATTAGTTAAGAATACTAAGTGTAATTACTTAATAAAGTTTTCCTTTTTAAAAAAACCTTTAAATACCGTCGCGATTTGACTACGTTGCTGACGATAATACAAATATACTAAATATATTTTGTAATATATTTGTATTACCGACCGTATAAGGTAAAAGAGAGGTCTCTTTTTACTTAAAGAGTGCTCCAGAAAAAATGCCTGGTGTATACTGTAAATACCTTAAAGTCCTCTTAACCTTTAAGCTATCTGTATTTCTTGACTTTTCCAAGCTTCTAGTAGCTACACTTACAGCATAAGCTATATGCGGTCTTTTGCCACCCTGCGTCCTGTTCAATATGTAAACAGC
Organism: Pieris macdunnoughi; assembly: GCA_905332375.1. NCBI lineage: Eukaryota > Metazoa > Arthropoda > Insecta > Lepidoptera > Pieridae > Pieris > Pieris macdunnoughi. Next base: position 795,418 of record CAJOBZ010000027.1, read on the forward strand.
TAAACCATCTCATAGACCACAAGCCCATGAACAAAAAATACCTGTGAACGTGAATTACGCTTAGAAGGCTGTTACTATATCTGAAAATAGCTCTGAGCACTATGCCGTCATTTCTGAGCGGTACATGTGAGTACGTGAGTGAATGGACTTTCTCAGGTACAATTGGGGAATTTCGACTAATTATTAATGTACGGCTTTGTTATAAGTGTATAGATGATTAAAAATAATTGTCGAAAAACCTAGTGCCGTACTAAAGTGATGGTGCCGGAAGTCGGTGCAAATTTTTAATTCAAAGACAGTTGCAGAAGCAATATAGGTCATTTATTACTGTACGGCATTTGTGTGATTCCTTTTGGACACATATACAGATACTTTACCCGTAAACGCCGTACATATTTCCAGCGGAGCGGTCGAAAGCCAAGGGTCGGAACCCTACCCCTACACCCATATACCCTAAGGTCATTGTAAAATGTACGGCAACATGTTCAAAATATTATTTATCACGGACAATAATGTTTTATAATTATGCCGTCCAAAAATTATAGTTAATATTTGTGTAAATAAATATTTATCGAAATTTCAGGATTTACCGAGTTATTACTGCTGTAAGATCAGAGAATAATGTACGGCAACTTGTTTTTTTACATAATGTTACTAAATGTTGCCGTTGTACCTTATAGCCGTTCATTATAAATGGTAACAAATAAAAATATTATGATAAAAAATATATGAAATTTCCGAAATTTAGATGATTTTTCAAATATTCCTCAAGTAATATGAGGAGTAATATTTTCAAAGATTATTGTTATTTTATATGTAACAAATATAAATAAACAAAACAAACCAGATGCCGTACATTTTGCTCCAATTTATTCTTTACAGCTGATAAAAACTTCGACGACGTTTGAGGTGTCCATTAAGGTCATTAATAACTGTACGTATCAGAGTATACTACCATAAGGCTGTAAAGTATATTTACAGCCTTATCGTACGAGCAGAGAGAGGTAAAGGAAAAGTATTTTCAACAAAAATAAAAATATAATACAGGGCGTCCCAAAGTTATGGGACATGAAGGGAAAGTACTTTTAATATCGTAGATAGGGTATTTTACTGAAGTAAGACTTTACGTTATTTTTAAAAGTTAGTAATTCTGCATTAAAAGATTTTGAAAAAATTACTAGCCTCGTCTGGATAAATCGAACCGGCTTAAATGTAAAAAAAACACCCTACTTTTATGATACCAATCGAAAGAATGGCCAAAACCTAATAACTTTTCGACAAAATATAAATCATTCTAATTGCTCTCTTTTAACTAATGTTAATTTTTTATGTTCGGTGCTATTAAAAGACTTAAGCTTTTAATAGCACCGAACGTCACCGAACGAATAGCACGTCCGGCCATAGACGGACCGCATGTTGCAGTCAAGACCGACTGCTGTAGAGCGGTCGCATTGAAGTCGTACACGACTTCAACACGACAGCATAATGCAGTCGGCTACTACTGCTTGGAGCAGTTGTGTTCGACCGCAAAATAATACTGATGCGAGTTCATTTACAAGATGGAATTCGATGAAGAAACACTGCTACTTGTACTATTATTACGCGAGCGTAGGCGTAGAAGACACCGTAGTATGTAGGTGCGTCCAATACTACAGTCTACAATCAAGAGAACAGCATGGAATATTTCATACTTTGTATCCCCAGCTGAGAGAAGACACTTAAAAGTTTTTCAACTACTTTAGAATGTCCGTGGTTTCATTTGATGAATTAGTTAGTATTTTATTTTATTTGAGGGAGTAGCGCGCGGTCGGCAGCAACCGCTTGTAGCGGTCCGTGTATGGTGGGTTCGGCAGCTCTAAGCAGTCGACTGCTCCGACCGCTCAGAAACTGGTCGTGCGGTCCGTTTATTTCGGATATGAATTTAGTATGGAAACTGCAGATCGCCGTGCGGCGACCGCTTAGAGCAGTCGGTATCGACTGCAACATGCGGTCCGTCTATGGCCACACTTAAGAATTTTGTTAAAACGGTGGAAATAAAGTGATATATTTTTATAAGGGGGTATAAAATATAAATGCGTATCGTTACGTCCCGTAAAAAAAACCTAATACCTATTCCAAGCTGATGTTTTAAGTATATAAATATAATTAGCATTTTCAATGGTAAACATTAACAAATTGTGTTTATAGACCTACAATCATTCCTTTCTTCTTAAAGAATTATGGTAGGGGAGCCCAAGAGGGGATTTCGGGATTTACTAAAGCGCGGCAGATTAATATATAGGGGGATACCTTGTACCCGGTTAAGTACCTCCACAAAATATGAGGCCCATATATAAGGCCGCCCGTGAAGGAGACAGGATCAGATTAGTAAAAAAAATTGACCATCAGAAATTCCCGAGCGCGTCAGATTAAGGTAGGGTGAGTTAATTACATCCTAAAAAGTGTATATTCCACTAATCTGACAATTTGAAAGTGACGTAAAAAAAGGGGAGGGCAACAAAGTTGTAAAAAAAAAGTCATCTCGACATTCTCGAGCGTAGCTAATTTTTTTTTTATTTTGAAGGAAATAATTCAAGAATAATGAAAAATATATAATCTGACGATTTCCGCAAGCCGAAATAACAAAAATTCGTCGATAAAGTTAAATGCGTGCAGCTGCGTGATGCCTACATTTCCTTAAACCGATCGGAATCTACTAAACGGCGTTCTAAATATTTCCCTCAAAATTACATTTCCTGTGAATTTGAACCGATTCGGACCGATAGATTTTGAGAAATTTTGAAAAATCTTAAAAAAATAAGATTTTTTTTTTTTAAAGTGGTTTCTTTATCGATCAACTTCAAAAACTAATCCGCCTTTGCTTGAAAAACCACGTCGATCGCCACCAAGCTGGTCAAAAGCGGTTGATTCGTTCGAGAGATATCGTGAACGAAAGAAACCCGAAAAAGTGTTTTTTCGGGATTACTCCGAAATTAGTATTTTTTTTTAGTAGTTTGATCAATTAAAATTGCCGCCAACCGCGCGAAAATTGCTTGATCCATTCAAAAGTTATTGCGGTTTGAAAATTCCAAAAGTGTTCTTAGTTCTATGAAACTTCTATCAGACTTTCGAGCTGGGAGAGCTCAAATGCATAGAAATATTATTTCTTTGAACTCAGCGAGCTCAAAATATCAATTTTAAGCGCCCAGGAATGGAATTAGCGGGAAGTTGCAGGGATGGCCCTTTAGGTGAACCGTTTTTCTAAAAAAATTTTGTCAGATCAGGCGAATCCCTCTAGATAATCGTCAGATTATGAGACAGTACGTTTAGAACATAAAGATGAACCACATATATCTTAATCTGACGCGCTTGAGTATTTCAAAATTGCGATTTTTTTTTTGCAAATTATGAAAATGGCCGTGGGTTTGCGTCCCATCGAAATCGTCAGATTAGTGAATGAGAGCTTTTTTTTGGTGCACTTAACACTCCCTTAGAAAATCTGACGCGCTCGATAATTTTTATTTTTTTTTCATTTTCAACCCTTAAATACAACCACCCGCATCATGCAAACGATCAGATTAACATACGTACATTATTAAAAATACGTAGGGCATTGATGCTATCAATATCTGACGCGCTCGAGGATGTCCATGCAACAGTTTTTTTTACATATTTAATAATCTATAGCCGCTTCCCCCACCAATGAAAAGGTATATATCATATAACATTTTTTTCTTCTTATTATCTAAGCTTTGCATCCCAATAGGTCTCTACGACGCTCGAGTAAATCCCCATTTAGCATCGTGGGCTCCCCTACCATTAAGTTAAATGACTTATTTGCCTAAATAACTACCTAACAGTCTTAAGTACTTTGACCAATATTATTAATTTAAATGGTGATTGAATCAAATCATCATAGTATTTTAAAAGGTTTAAGGACATAAAGTTCAATTAAATCCATGTATATTTATGTAGCCTTTTATTTCATACTTAAATCTTCAAACATTTGAGGTAATAGGTATGAGAGTACAATACTTATTTAGCATTTAAACATCGAAAGCTTTACAAAAACCAAATTATATCAAAAAGTGGCAGCTTAGCTAAGTATATATATAAGAAATATCAATTGGACAAGACTTACTCAATAGTAGGATCCACTACTGTTATGAATTATACAGCAGTGTTGACTAAAAGTATGTGCAATTATTATGATTTTTCCTATAGGATATATTTAAAACATTTACTAATTAAACAACAACAGGGAATAAATAAATATGGTATAATTACTAAAATTCTATACAAAGTAAAATAATGTCACTGCATGATTCTTTAAACAAGTTCCAATCGCTTCATTTCTTTTAACAACTCGGCACCCATTTTCGCAGGAGAGCGAGTGACGATAACATTTGCTTTCTCTAAAGCTTTAATTTTGTCCATGGCACCTCCCTTGCCACCTGATATGATTGCCCCAGCGTGACCCATGCGTCTACCAGGAGGTGCTGTCAAACCAGCAATGAATGATACCACTGGCTTAGCCTTTTGACCCTGAATAAATTCACACAGTTAATAATTTAATATTAAGTTAAAATTATACAGCACACATTTCTACCAACACTAAAATCCATCATATTCAAGACTACTAATAATGTTGATAATTTTTCTAATGAGTTTCTAAAATATAATTGAATAGTATGGAATAAAATGATTTTAGTCATGTAACTCAAAAAATGCAATACTTTTAAAATTGAATGTAATGTATAAATGCTTGACATGTTATAAAAACAAAAGTAACCTTGTTGCAGTTTCTTTCTTTACCTTGGTCTGTCAAAACAAAAAATAACAACTTAGCAAATTATAATTATAAAATCTATTAAAGACCACAAATACCAAACCTAACAAAAAATGTATATAAAAGAAAATATATTCTTATATGAAAAGATTTCTTATGATGTTTCAAAATGTTGTTTTTAAATCAGCAGGAATCCTTAATATTTAATACAATACTTGCATTCTTTACATTTATATGTCAAGTTTGTATTCTTGAATGAAGAGTAGTTTTACGTAATAACATGTTTAAAAATACTTACGGTGTTGTTCTGGATAAGATATTCTGATGCTAACTCTTCTGCATTACCACCAATCTCTCCAATAAGAATGATTCCCTTGGTGTTAGGATCAGCAAGAAACACTTCTAAGCAATCAATGAAGTCTGTTCCATTGAAAGGATCACCACCAATACCAACACATAGTGTTTGGCCCAAGCCAGTCTGAAATAAAGATTTGATTATATTTTAGATTAAATTTCCTTTCTGTATACATTTGTAATGTAACAATATTAATTGAAATATTTGATATAAATTTTAACAATGACATTTGTCAAAAGTATCGTTCGTCCAATCAAGAACTTCCAACACAATCTATCTTTCCTTCCATTGTTTCATTATTTAAGATTTTTTATTAGTACTTTTTAATAATCAATGTTTTGCATCATATCAATATTTACACACAAAAGAAATTCATACATCTACAATCATTAGTTGACTAGGAACTTATTGAATGTGTTTTATTTTAATTAATAACTAGGTTTAGTGGCTCCGAAAAGATTTAGGCTAACTAGTTATCTAGTGTTACTCCAGTATCTTTACATTTAGTGCTGCAACTACTGTAATGAATGCGGTGATTTGGGTTTGACATAGTATGTAGTTCAAGTTTGCTAGTCTAAGATTAATAACAAAATATGTATAAGCCATTTCCTAGATAGCATATATGCATATATTTCTCAAGTTTCTACCTTTAATGAGTCATTTTGTGCCTACTAAACTGAATCATTATAAATTAATAATATATTTTGTTTCCCTAACCCAATTTTGGTTTGGTTTTATTTTATAAAACAGACTGACATAATCTATTTCAAAGTCACATTTTATGTAATAATGTCAAATATTACCATAATTTATTTATTTGATTATCATATAATACTTCTCAAGATCAAGGCTGTTGCATTGTAAATGGTATTGTCATTGTATATACTTTTGAGAGTATTTGTTTAATCTGTTACTATTAATTTGTTATGTTAAACATTACATTTACATTTTTTTTAAATCGTTTTTCTTACTATTGTTGTCTGATGTACAGCCTCATAGGTAAGTGTACCAGATCGGGAAACAACTCCGATACATCCAGACTTATGCACAGCTGCTGGCATGATACCAATCTTGCACTTCTCAGGTGCTATTATACCAGGACAGTTAGGGCCTACCAGCCTGGTCTTGTTCTGTCGGAGTAGGGCATGCTTCACACGTACCATATCCTATAATTTACAAAAAAACACTTCTGATTAAATTAACAAATCCAGTACAACAAAATTCGGTCAACCATTAACTGATTCAGTGACAAGGGCTCAATTAAGATTTTTAGTATTGAGTCAAAAATTCTTGGAGATTCCAGTTAAAATAATGCAGCAATTACATTAATAAGACAAATAGATTACATGTTGAGGTACTCCTTCTGTGATGCACACAACCAAAGGAACTTCAGCTTCAATTGATTCCATAATGGCTCCAGCTGCAGCTGGAGGTGGTACATAGATGACAGATGCTTGTGCACCAGTTTTCTCTTTTGCCTCTTTCACAGTTGCAAAGACTGGCTTACCCAGATGTTCTGTTCCAGCTTTTTTTGGTGATACACCACCAACAACATTAGTTCCATAATCAAGTGCCTGTTGACTATGGAATGTTCCTTGTTTGCCAGTAAAACCCTGCACTATGACTTTAGTTTCTTTTGTGAGTATTAAGTTTTTTCTAGTCTCAGTATACTGAGACTGAAATCTGACATTTCCAAGCATAAAACCATCTGAAAAACATTGTTTTAGTTTGTAATTATTAAATTATTAGTTTACTATAAAAAACTTATCTGATTTACAAAAAAAAAAGTATACTTATATCACATAGTAACTTCTCATTAGTAGCATAAAATAAAATATATATGACTTTCCAGTAGCACACATAGATTATGAAGTTTACAGTTTTTAAACATAAAGATTATATAAGCCCTTATATGAAGTTTTATATCAACCTTATGAAGTTTTCAGTTTTTAAAGATTAACACTATATAAGGCCTTGTATGAAGTTTTATATTGACCATATGAAGTTTATTATTATTATTGAAGGTTATTTACTATATAAACCCTTCTATCATGTTATATTATATCGACCAAGGAAACATCTGCCATTACTCGAGCCAAAATATTCTAAGATTAAAAATAAATGAACACCAAGAAAGATAAGGTATATTTATCAAAGGTTGAAGTGCAGTATATATTTACATCAAAATACATGTTATCAGTAACCACATTTGTCAGTTAAACTATGCTAAAAAAAATCAACATAATTTTTATTTTTACCAAATGTATATACGTAACATTGACCATGAAGTAAATTTATGAATATAGGTACTTGAGATAGCCAATTAGTTATAGAGATGAATCTTTTACAATACAGTACAGATACTCATGTTTTATACTATATTTTATTGCTATTTTACTATATTATATTGTCTGAGCAATGAACGCGAATTAATCAACATCGATCATTGAACGAGGTTAATCAGTAAAGTTAAAAATGAAGGCTGAAAGTACTGACAGGAATCTCGAAGGACATATTAATATGACATTTTAAAACATATTCTTCTAGTATCGACCAAACTGATACAAAACATATACTTTAATTACCTTTACAGCGAGAAAGAATCCGGAACGGGACAGCCATTATTTTATGTGAAGAAAAGATATATTTTTAAAATTTTAACTACTGACACTGACAACCACAGCCATTACGTAATGACGTGATTTAGCATTAGACAAGAATAATATTTTTTGAGTATAGACTACAGAAATGGGTCTAGACAGTTGTCAAGCAAGAGAATAGATATTATATATTGCACATATCACATAGAAAGCAGGTGGAAAGATAATTCATAAGAATGGAAAGATGATTAAAATTATTACAAATCACCCCTATCACCACCTAAACCAGTTGAAAAACCAATAACCCTGAATAATATTTTTTTTTTCAATCACTATCGTAAAATGTTACAAACAAATTTAAAAAGGAAGCAATATGAAAAATTAAACACGCCACTTCGACAAGGCAAAACATCATCCCAACCCGTTGTTACGTAAAACTAAAAGCATCAACTATTATCCCTTCCCGACAAAAAAGGCTCTTAGGAGGCCCCGACACACACTAACGGATCCGGACGATCCAATTACCGTAGCTAACAATAAATTAAAATCCGCCCGCGCGGCCAATAATAATAATCAAAATCAGATTAGGGTTTAAAAAAACCGCTTTCACCGGCGAAGGCGAGGACCTTTACTTCGTACTTCGCTCACTCCAGTGAGCTTCCGTCCAGCCCTGCAATTCTGTAACTCTAAAATACAAGCTCCCACCTTTTCAGAATGCCAAATCATAAAATGACTGCTTCACGGCTGATTTGAGAGCGACCGCCGATGCGAAAACCGCTGTGTGAGTTCGAAAAGTGAGTTACAGAATCGCAGGGCTGCCCTTCAGGCGATTGACCACCTCGCGACGGCCCAAGCCGAGGTCCGAGTCTCACAGGAGACGCCTTTGCGCTAGCTGCGGGAAAAACGCCCATTCAAGCCGAGCTACGCTCGCCAAAACAGCCCGAGCTGGGCTGTAAAGGCCCTTAAGGCCAACAGCGAGATTCCTTTAAAAAAAAAAATATAGTGTTAATTGACAATTCACAACTGTCATTAATCAGTTCTTTTTTTTGATCTTGTGTGGTGAAGAGTATTCTCTATTTATTAATAATATAATATATGTATATACAATAATATAGTGGTCTTTGTTGTGAGTGTACGTTGAGCGTTTTTATTGGTTTATTTATTGTTTTCAATAAGTTTAGTTCTAAAGTCTAAACTGAAAAGCCACGTATATTCTGATAATAACTAAACTGTTTAGAGTTTTTTTTCGTAATTTACAAAAGTAGAAATGTGTGGTTCTGATAAGAAATTAGATGAAATTCGTGCGCTTATCCTTGTCGGCGGTTATGGAACACGTTTAAGACCCCTAACATTAAGTAGACCGAAGCCATTAGTAGAGTTTGCTAATAAACCAATACTTATGCACCAAATTGAAGCACTTGTTGATGCTGGAGTAACTGAGGTAATCAATTATCACTATAAAGACACCTCATAAAGGTAATGATGTTTTTGAATACATAAGTACAGTTTAAATCAATATTACACATTTCAGGTAATATTAGCTGTCTCATATAGGGCTGAGGACATGGAGAAGGAATTGACTGAGCAAGTTTCAAAGCTTGGTGTTTCGTTAACATTCTCACATGAGACAGAACCTTTAGGTACTGCTGGACCACTGGCTTTAGCCAGGGAACTATTAAATAAAAGTACAGAACCCTTTTTTGTCCTGAACTCTGATGTTATATGTGAATTCCCTTTTAAAGAACTTGCAAAATTCCACAGAAACCATGGCAAGGTGTGTTTAAATTTTTTATTATTAGAAGAAATAATGTACTACAGTTATTTAGAGATCTATGTCTATTTGTAGTGCAGTTAATAAAGCCTGGTTAAATTCTAATCAATTTTCTATATCTAATTTTTTTGTTAGCTTATTGTTTAAAAATAACTCATAACACTTGTTTTGCTTTAATTAATCTTTAATAAGGTTTTCTAATGTGGTTTAATATAATTTTCAGGAAGGTACAATTGTAGTTACCAAAGTTGAAGAGCCTTCCAAATATGGTGTTGTTCTTTACAAAGAAAATGGAGAGATTGAAAGTTTTGTTGAAAAGCCACAAGAATTTATATCTAATAAAATTAATTCAGGTATGAACCAGATTTGAAATATTGATTTTAATAACTACCAGAAACTATTACAAGGTAACAAGAGTAGAGTAGTTACTATTTATAGTGCTTGTAGTAGGAAATTGATTGTTATTTATTTATTATATAGAATAAGTTTATATTAATAAGTGTATTATCAATTTAATAAATCAGCACTTCCATTAATATTTTAGATAGTTCTTTTTACAGTTGAAAAACTAATTCCCATTTATCACAAATTTTTATTATATACCACAATAAATCCTATTAATATACGAAGGGCCTGTAACTTATTTAAGTGTGTTATTTAATATTTTATATCCCACCTCTTTCTATTATTCTAGTTTAAAATATGATACATTTAATAAAAATATGTGTTTAAATTTCGTTTTAGGTATTTACATATTGAATCCATCAGTTCTAAGTAGAATAGAGTTACGTCCAACCTCAATTGAAAAAGAAGTTTTTCCATTCATGGCCCAGGATGGTCAACTCTATGCTATGGAATTGCAAGGGTTCTGGATGGATGTAGGACAACCGAAAGACTTCCTTACAGGTAAAATTTAAAAATTTCTACATAAAGATGTATTTAGTAATAATCTAGAGTAAGGACGGGTTTCCACCACGCTGGACCGGAAGATCTGCCGAAATCCGGACACCGGACAGAGTGTTCACATAACACTAATTTCAACAAGAAAATCGGACAGTGAGTACTCACCTCACTTGAATTTGGACCTGTGCGCACAATAGACGAAATTGCTGTGTTGGGTGGTATCTTAATAGAAGGCAAAATAAAACAAAACATTGGGTGCTTGCTATTTTATGGGAAAGATTTTTTTTCACTGGGAACATTTGAATCATTAATGGGTGAACTTTAAAGTGACGAATTAAAGTTCTTCAATTATTAACCACTTATCATGATTTACTAGGACGACTTTCTATAGTCGTAGATTACGAGATACAAGTTTCAGGGAACGTATTTGCCCAGAACACGGGCACGGGCGGGCCGAGTGGGGGCCAGATAATGGCACAAACTCGTACAAATTACTTCCGGTCCGGTGGTTCTACCGGACTTCGTAGGCCGGGTTCCCACTACGCCCGGCAGAATTGCCGGAAGGGCTAGTGGCTGTACAATTTATATAAAGCTATTCACATTATCCCGAGTCCGGCATTTTTTACAGGGCGTTTTGTCACTACGAAGTGCACAGTATGACATTGTGGAAATGTGTTATCAATTATTAATTTAGCAATTACACAAAATAAATTTTGTATAGTTTTAAATGTTATATTTATGTTTTAGGAATGTGCCTCTATCTAAACAGTCTCAGACAAAAGAATTCAAGTAAACTTCACAATGGTGTAGAAGTGGTTGGTAATGTTTTGGTTGATCCCACGGCAACTATAGGCAAAGGATGTCGCATAGGACCCAATGTTACCATAGGCCCTGACGTAGTTATTGAAGATGGTAAATATAAATTTATTATTAACTGAACATAATATAAACCTAAATATATTGGTTGCCACAAGGATGATAAGGCCAAAAGATTTAATAGCTTAATATTAATTTTATGTTATGCTATTAACACTATAATCTTATATTACTATAGATATGTAATGTAAACATTATTGAGACAGTCTGCCGGAAAATTGTATCCAATACCAAGCCGGTATCTGCGACCGGTCCTTCATACCATGCGAATTTAACTCATTAGTTTTAAAACAACTCATGGAAAATGAAAATTCCAAATTACTATTTAAAAGATTTGAAACCCCCTAGATAAGTTTGTATGATGGAATACTACTTGCACAGTGCTAGGGATGCCTACAAATTCAAATTTAATGACGTGGAATAAGTGATAAATGTATCTTATGTTCCATAATAAACATATTTTATTTTTTTAGTTTTTATTTTACTTATAGAATGTTAATATGATTATTTTTTATTTTCTAGGGGCGTGTATAAAACGCACGACAATATTACGTGGTGCATGTGTAAGGCAGCATGCTTGGCTTGATGGATGTATTGTAGGTTGGCGGTCAGTTGTGGGTCGTTGGGTCAGAATGGAGAATTGCACAGTGCTTGGTGAAGATGTAATAGTCAAAGATGAACTCTATGTCAATGGGGGTCAAGTACTTCCACACAAGTCTATAGCCTTATCTGTGCCTGAACCACAGATTATTATGTAAAGACTGATGTACATATTGTTATGGAATTGCAAACTATGACTTCTTTGAAATTATATTATTCCAGATTTAAAAACAAAATTGAATGCTGTCCGAATGTAAAATGTTTTATTCTAATTTGTTGTTAACAATTTTATATATTTTTATGGCTTAATTTTGTATCTCTAATATCTTAATTTTTTATATTTCTAAAAATGAACTATATTTAAAAAATTCAGACAACTATTGAAAACTATTCTCTTTAATGAACCATTACTATTGTCAGACTGATTAATTATTATTGATTTCATCATTTACAGTGCCAGCTACAGAAATAAGTACATATTTAAGTAAATTAAAATATTGAATTTTTATTAGCTAAAAACTGCAATATTAGTTTTTTAACATTCCAAAAATTATTTTTGTATAGATACTGTTTAGTTATTTTAGAGACCTATTCTATAGAATATGTTGTAGTATGATTATTGCAATTATTAATTTTTATTAGTTTTTAAATAAATGTCATTTGTATTATAAGTGTTGGGTTTTTTTATTTTTGGTAAATAATTGTAGGGGAAATTTTTATATGAAGTAATAATAATAATTCACAGCCCTACTTATATGGGTCTTGGCCTTAGCATCTGTTTCTTTGATCATTATTATTTCATAGAGTAAGTCTGCCTGAAACATATCATCGATTCTTGCATTTAACATGCCGATTACACTATGTTTTCCTTCACCATACGACCGAGTGGTGAATGCGCATAAAGACAAACCATTTCTGTACAGCAGGGGATCTAACCTACGACCTTAGGGATGAAGTCGCACGCTCAAGCCACTAGGCCAACACTGATTTTTGTTTTATTCCACTATATAGGAAGTAAGTTTTCCAATTCCAGGAATAGGTATTACGAATAAACATCCTAAAACCAAAAGTTTCCTTTTGTTTTGCAGTATGCAAACAAAGGAGTTCGAAATTCGAATTTTCCGGTAAAATTAAATTTCGTACTGTTAAAATTATGGACTACCATTGAAATGTTACAATTTTATGGCCAAACTGAACATTTGTTAGAGTACTGACTCTTTTCCCCGCCACCTATAAGGTAGAGTCGGTAGGCGCGTTTTTTTTAACGTGGCATCCCCAGTAATGTTTGTGGCCTATTCCACAAACAACTTGCTGATGAGGTAATCTTCGACATTATAATTATATTATCAATCAGCATTGGGGTATTAGGAGGGGGAATATGGGGGGAGGGGGGATTCTTCGATGGTTCAGGTTGTCGGTCATCCTAATTCAACGTCGCATGTGAAAGTTTGGGGAAATTATGACAGGAGTTAAAGTTGGGAGTCATTGTTGGCAATTCTTCTTCAAATTAATTTTCTTCTATTAATAGGCATAGGCTTGTATGGACCCCCCCTACATGTCCCATAAATTAAATTGAGTCCTCTAGTAAATGTCATGTAACATTTTTTTTTTTTTTTTTTATGGCTCTGGCACGGTTTGTGCATTTGCCAGCGTCAAGTATGAGATTTTTATCATTCGTGCTTTTTGCCTTAGAAATTCAATCATATCCTCCATGTACGGTTTAGGCACTCGCCCGGTACCGCACAACTCTCCCAAAGGCCAAGAACAAATTTAAATTAAATTAAAACTTGCCCTCGAACCGGGAATCGAACCCGGCACCCCTCACCTAGCTGCCACTTAATAAGACCGCTAGGCTATGAGGCCCCCGTCATGTAACGTTACAATGGACTTTTAGCGAATTCATTATGACATTTGACATCGTGATTCGTGACAGAACCGGCAAAAATTTAAGACCGCCGTTTTGAGTTTTCTTGAATCGCAAGTCGCAACAAAAATTTTATACACAAATAATCTTAATTGTTACTTCTCAGTTCTCTGGTCGCTATTTTACTTATTCATATAAAAATGTCTAAGCGAAATAGCATCGGCGCTTCTTCTACTAATACTCTTTTTAATTATTTTACCAAAACTCCGCCAAGTACGAAGAAAGTGAAACTTAGTGTAACTAATGAAATAAAAAATTCTACTGAAACTGTAGAGACTATAGAAAGTAAGCTTAATAATTTATTCACTTTCTTTTTAATGTTTCTAGATAGTTGTTAGTTACCTAAATAATCTATCTAATCGTGTGGGGTTTACTTTTCTTTGTGCGGTTGAGATAAAAACTAATACTTTATATATGCTTTATAAAAGTAACGCTAAAGGTTTATTAAATATTAAACTAAACTTCAGGTTTAGAATAGAATTCTATTTATGTTGCAGACAAAAAGAGAGTAAGGCAAACAACACCCTCTCCAAGAGAAGATAAAAATAATCACACGGATGACGAATCTCCAATTGCACCAAAGAAAAGAAAAAGAATCCGTCTTAATCCTTGTGATACAGATGATTCTGATACTGAAAATAAAGGTATGATTTTCGTATCATTTTGCTACATTATCTAATTTTACAAGCTAATGTTGTACGTTTCCTGATCTTTACTATAATATGTAAGTTATATGTAAGTTCTATTAGAAAAATCTGTCAAATTTTTTATAAATGTACGGTCTTACTAATAAAGAATTATGCACATCGTATAAGCCTGTTATAAGAAAAATGTTACTAATAATTCCTGAATTGACACGTTTGATGTATACGGCTGTTATAACAAGTGTCTGGTTTGTATGAAGACTTTTACAATGCTTATACAACGCCGAGGCCTAGTTTAACGGGTGTATAGGACATAAATTGCGTTATTTGATCTGATTTCGCGTTTGACAGCATTTTTTGACTGTTTAGTTCAAGGAAAGATTTAAGTTAGTAGGTATTTGTGTTTGTTGAAAATAGATTTTATAGATCAAATGGAAGATTTAGATAATATTGATATGCAGCTAATACATACGATTGAAGATTTGCCGCCTCCAAGGAAAGTCAAAACATACCAAACTCGGTGCAATCCGTTATTACTTTCGGATGGCGATTTCAAAACAAAATACCGCTTTTCAAAGAACAGTGACAGTGCGAGCTGATGTCGAAAAGAGTAATAGAGGTGGATGGTTTTCGATTTAGGTGTCTTCTTCATGGCTTCTCAGTGTCTTTAGAAAATGCCAAATTATATTATATAGTAGCACTGGCAATCCTCCACAATATTGCTATTGATATGAAAGAAGACCTGGATGTTACGTATAATGACACTGAGAATGCTCCAGAAGAACCAAGGCTATCTAGACGCCCCCAAGCAATCAGGCTGGACAAGCTGCTAGAGCTGCTTTTATTGAAACATATTTTTAAAGCTGTTTTATTTACATAGATGTGGATAGTTAGACGTGAAATAAATAAAAAGTTATATTTCATTTAAAACAGGGGTTTTATTTTTTTTATAAGTATATAATTATTCATTTAATTGCTGCTGTAATAGTTTGAGCCTTAGAAGATGCTCATGTCTAGACCATTTGTGAGCTTTGGCAAGTTGCTTCTGTTTGAGCTCATGTGTTTCAGCCATTTGCCTTAGTTTGGTTTCATGCTCTTCCTGCAAACACTGGAACACTGCCGTGTTGCGGAGTTTGGCACTTTCCACTATTTGAGATGCCTAAAAAATTTAAGTATGATCGTTGAGGGCTTTTGAATGAAATAGTCCTTTTCTCTATCACATTGATACTAACCTCTCCCAACTTTTGTACTGCAGAACGTGGCTTTTTATGTAAAATTCTAGTCCTCTTTGTCTGAATATAATTGTTTTGGTTGCTATTATAAATACAACTTACATTAGAATTATGACTTCTATCAGAATTATTAAGTCAAACGTCAATCAAACACGGCGGGTTGCCAGGGTAACAATAAATAAGGGTTGTTTAGTTATTCAACCAATACACATCGATTATTGGTCAAAGAGGTGTTTATGCCCTGTACAAGCTCTATTCACTGAATAACTATCACCTTGTTATAACTCATGCATAGTGATTTTTTATTAGTAAGACCGTTCATGTTAACATTTCCAGAAGATAATAAAATCAAAACAAAGGAAAAAGCTTCATTAGGAAAAAAATTGCAAGAAAGTTTTCAATATGACCCTTCTGATACACCAAAAAGTAAAATAAAGAAGACCCCAGTTGTGTAAGTTTTATTAAATTTATAACATCAATATGGTCTCTCCTTGAGATTTTTCTATTGATTATTTTAGTTATTTTTCCTTAACAGTATCTACAACATGTTTAACACTTTTTGTAGAATGCAAGTTAAAACTGAGTCTCAAGAATCACCAGTTATTGCTGAGGAAGGTGATTGGGTTCATTGCAAACTCGACTGGCTTAAGCCAGATAAAATCAAAGATGCCAAGGGACGTAGGCCAGACCATCCAGAATATGAACCAACCACACTTTATGTACCTAAGGAATTTATGAAGAGTCAGACTCCGGTACTTAAGCTTACATTGATGTCAAAATTGTGTAGTAATTATCAAAAAGCATTAAGCAAATATTGAAATATGAAAGTATTGTAAAAAATTGAACTGACTTCGAATACCTTTCAATTGAAAAAAACATTAATTGAATTACCTGGGTTGATAACTAAATTATTGTTAAAACCTGGAACTAATCACTAAATTAGAATATAAAAAAAAACAGTGGCCCTAAAAGCCTTAGTCTTGGCCTCTAGAATCTGTTTCATCATTTTTATTTCTTATAGATAATTAGGTGATCAGCTAAGTCACACCCTCAAGCAAGTAGTCCTAGGAAACCTAAATAAAAAATTTTAAATCACATAAGTGGGTTAAAAAAAGATGTACCAAAAGCAATTCAAATTTTGATTAAGTTTCGTATTTTTTTCTCAGTTTTGTGTGGTTTGAACGATAACTGAATTATTTTTTCGAATTTATTCTATACAAAATAATAAAAGTATAGTATTGTACCTATTACTACACTTAAATTATTTATATTTATAAAACTCATTTTATTTTAAACAAGTGTCCTACTCAACATAATTTATCAATGAATTTTTATTATTTTAGGCTCATAGACAGTGGTGGGAGTTAAAATCAGCGCACTATGATTGTGTACTTTTCTTTAAAGTGGGAAAGTTCTATGAGTTGTATCATATGGATGCTGCTGTGGGTGTCAATGAACTGGGCTTCTCTTACATGAAGGTAAAGTAATATTCCAGACATTTCAAATTCCCTTTTACGCTTCTGATGATTCTTAATAGGTACAGTTCAGCCGTCTGTAACTTACACAGACTGTCGATTTCCTCATGATGTTTTCTTTCACCGTAGGATTAAGTGTTTTATATGCATGAATGAAGAAAATTTCATTGCTGCATAGCCGTGATTCGAACACACCACCTCAGGGTCAAGCCACTTGCTTCCAGACTTGGCTGTTCGAGCTAGGGGAGATAAGATCCATAGCTTGCAGGGATGGATCAGCATCCCTCCTTTTGTGCTTAAGCCACTGAGCCAACACTGCTTTACAAGAAATTTGCTTTTTTTGTAAAAAAACTTAAAATAATTTGGTTTGTTAGTTTTCACCAAGATTTAACTAGTCACTAAACTACCTTTTAGGGTGAATTTGCCCATTCGGGGTTTCCGGAAAGTGCATACGCGCGAATGTCTTCAACTTTAGTGTCTAAGGGATATAAAGTAGCGCGAGTTGAACAAACAGAGACCCCTGAAATGATGCAGGATAGATGTAAACGAGGTATGTCATTCTATATATTTTTGACTATTATTGAAATAATAATATTTTTATTATTAAAATAAAATTATTCAGCTTATTGTGTTTAAATGTCATAAAAATACTCTAAGAGACACCCTAAGTTAACATTTATTGGCAGCTTTCAAAATGGACCAGAAGAATTGGCAAGAAATTCTCCGCTCTCTCTCACTCTTTTTAATCGTTTATTTTTATTACAAGATTCTAGAATGAAATTTAATTCAATGTATAAAAACTATTCTTCTGTGTGACTTCAATAAAGTATTAAAAAACAATAAACATAAATTTTGACATTACATTACATTTTACAGTAATTTCAGTTTCAAAAAAATACTACATAGGCACATACAGTGTAAACTCTTAATTACGAATTTCAAAAGACCGACCATTTTTATTTGTTATAGAGAGGTATAGTTATAGGAAGGGAAGTATTAATGTATGGGTATTAGGTGAAGCCAAATAAATATATTTGTATGTTATATAGAGTTTTTCTTTATTACGAATGCCGTTATAAAGAGTACACTGTATATATTAAAATTTAATTTTTTTATAGAACAAAAAACAAGTAAGTATGACAAAGTGGTCCGTCGTGAGATTTGCCAAGTGTCTGTGCGAGGGGCACAAGTTTGCGGCCTTCAAGACAATGGTCCTTCGGAGTCGAACTCGCCATTTATGATGGCTGTCGCTGAAGAGGTATTGTTTTTATTACTATTAAATAATATTAGTTATGTTGTTTTGGTAATCTTTCAGTCAGTTAATACTAAAATACATTATGCAATTACGTAGTTCACACAGTCAAAGTTTATAAATAAGCCAATTTGTATACATAATCCACTAACATTGAAAAAATTGTGTTAAAACCAGACCGTAATCAGGCCCGGGAGTGGGTCATAAGAGTCATGGCCCTCCTGTTCCAGCTCCTTGTGAATCTACCCTTGCCAAATGGGGCATGGGTGATACACATTTCTGGGGTTTTCATTCTTTCTCGTTATTTATTTGAGCAAGTAGATGATTGCTGTTTTACTTACACCATCGTTTGTAAGATAGTTCAACTATATTTCTAATATTTCAGGAAAACAATGGAATAAGTACATACGGTGTGTGTTTCGTTGATACGTCTATAGGCCAATTCCACATTGGTCAGTTTAAAGATGATAAACACTCCTCGAGGCTGCTCACAACTCTTGCGCATTTTCCGCCTGCTTTGGTAAGATTTCTTCGATTTCAGATATTTTTTCTGGAATAAAAATCGGTTGTCTGTAAAGTCGGTTTACTGAAGTAGAACGTGACAACGTCATAAGAAAATACTGATGGAATGGTTGCATTTTTCAAAAGACAATTTTAATTTTATTTGTTTGATAGATATTTTGTATGGATATAGAGAAGGAGGTCAATGGAAATCACAATTGAATTGATCAAGTTACATTTATTTGTACGCATAAATACAATTATGTCAATTTTTTAACAAACGAACGCTGCCAAACGTGGAGTCCGATTGTGCCTCTTTGTCGCTCGTTCCGCGCTCTCGCTTGCACTTCAAGCCTTAAATGGAACGCCTCAGAGCGGGGTTACGCCGCATGCGTCATGTTTTTTCGTGCGTGCAGCCGGCTCCATCGAATTATAAGACGTTGTCACGTCAAAAAGCTTGTCTTCAAAATTATGAAAAATTAAACAAATCTTTGGCATAAATTAGTTGTTGCAATACTTAATTATTAATGAATAGCAATATGTACTGGCATTTTTAATGCAATATTAACAAAAAAATGTTTAATTTTATTAGATTATCTCCGATCGCAAGTCATGCACAGTACGAACAAGAAAACTTCTGTCCACACATTGTCATAGCGCGAGAAGGGAGACGTTAAATATGGCGCCACCAGAGAAAACGCTGAAATTGTTGGCTGAAAAATATTACAGGACTAATGATAATGGACAGTGGCCGGAGGGGGTCTTGCAGTTTTTACATGAAGGTAAATAAAATGTTGTTGTTAACTTATCATAAGATTACGTTATCTAATGTTCATATTATTAAATTTATTACTTGCATAACAAACAAAACAAAGCGCGTTTCGAATGTTTTCATGCAAATAAGAAAATATTGTTAATAAAAAAATAATCGAATTTAGCTTTAGTTTCTGTTACACTTCGGTATTATCGGTCACATCTTTGAATGGAGTGATAGCTTCATTTATACATGAACTTCACAAATGAAAAAAATCATTAAAAATAATCCAGGTAAACTGAGAAACAGAGAAAAGATCAATTTGAATTCGTCGCATTGTTATATGAATTGATGACATTTTTTTTATATATAAAATATCGGTATTAGCTATTCGTAATAAATATAGTTTTCATGCCTGCATATATATAATGGCGTAGACCCAAAGAGATATAATCATATACGACAGTTTTCGTCATTTCCTTCACAATAAAATTCGCTTGCCACGGGAAACAAAGTCGTAAAAGCAAAATCTATTTTTTTTTCCAGGAAAAATAAAAGAATGTAATATTACTAAGATACTAAGTACTTTAAATATAAATGTATATATCAAATAAAAGCTAAAAGCATTTTTTTATTTGATGATTTAAACATGGTTGTTAGGTAGGAGTTTAGATAGTTGAAAAAATGTAGCATACACATGTATCATATTTTTATCGACATTTTACATCGATATCATAATAGCGTCACTCGCACAGAACTACATAAAACTGGTCTTGCGGGATTCGCGCGAATGTGTGCGTGTACGCAGGTAACCGGTGGTACGTAGCCAGTGTGCTTGGTGGCTTGGTATTAGACGCACATATGTTTATTTCTTTATATTATATTAAGTGAATTGTAACCAAACATTAAATTAAATTAATTCACTTTAAAATGGTGGTTAATTTATTTACCCCATAACAATAATTCTCTAATTAGACTGAAGAGCAAAAGCGTTAACGGTTGTTTCACTGTTTAAATATATGTATTTATGGATGACCCATTTTGACGAATGTCTATAATGTGATAAATTTTTTCCACTCTTTTCGCGGAAATATTATGAGCTTAGTAAAACAGATATATTATTACCACGTTTATTTATTTTTAAACGGTTGCATTAAGTTTTTAATTAATTGTTAGAATTAAAATCTAAACGAAAACTATATGGTTGTTGCGATCTAATACTAGTATTACTAACATTGTGCACAAAATAATTTCCGTAGAATAAAGACGCAAGACGTATTGCAAAAAATTCTGAAAAGAATTACCCAAGAAAGTTGGAAATGAGAAAACATTAAAACAGTCGTAATAGTGCTTTAGAACTTTGTTCTACGGGGCAATCGAATTATCCATGTACGTTAAATTTCTTTTTTACTATAATCACTTAGGTATAAAAATCTTCGAACGTGTAAAAAAAACTCCGCTCACCACCGCGATTGCGTAAAGAGCGTTATTATTATTATTATATTTTTATTAGTTATTTTGAAGTCTAATTATCTAATGTTTTATAAGTGTGAATCTCTTTACATCACTTCGTAAAGTATGTTTAAGAGTGTATAACAGCTTTTAATTTTTTTAAACGTTATTTTTATTGATAAAAATCATACGTTCTTGTTATTTCCAGGTGACACTCTGGGTCTAACGCCGGCTGCGAACAGTAGTTTAGCCATTAAGGCTTTGGGGGGCTGTGTAGCATTTCTCACGGAATGTTTGCTTGATATACAAATTTTAGGTAACTTTTTCAAAACTATATTATATACATATATTTCACTATTGATATTTATAATGGGATTACGAAATAAATATTTATAATGTATAGTATATTATATATTTAGTTTCTTTTTTTTATATTATTTAGTATATATAGTTTCCTCATAGCCTAGCGGTCTTATTAAGTGGCAGCTAGGTGAGGGGTACCGGGTTCGATTCCCGGTTCGAGGGCAAGTTTTAATTTAATTTAAATTTGTTCTCGGCCTTTGGGAGGGTTGTGCGGTCCCGGGCGAGTGCTTAAACCGTACATGGAGGACACGGTCGAATTTATAAAGGCAAGCACGAATTATATAAAAAAAAAATCTTATACTTGACGCTGGCTAATGCACAAACCGTGCCAGAGCCATAAAAAAAAAGTATAGTAAATTGCAAGTTTGTAACTTATTACCTAAACATGAATATAGTAAATCTTTTACATTAGGTATGTGACGGTCAGAAACCACATAAAATAATTAGACAATTTTATAAAAAAACTCGCTGACCCGGCAAAAGTTGTTTTGCCATGTATATTATTTCTAGGAAACATTATTTTAGTTCAATAAAAATAACTATCTACTATAATAATAAATTGGGGTTGATCGTAAAGGGGTGAAAATTAAGGGTTGTATGTATTTTCGTATGCTGTATCATAAAAAAAAATAAAAACAAGAAAAATTGCTTAAAAAAAATTTTGGGGTGGACACCCCTTATCACATTTTCGCCATGGATTTATATCGTTAGATAGGCCCCGACACCAAAAACTGTGGCATGGTTTTTGAATGTGTGCGTTAACAAAATGCCGACACACGCACACTAACGTAAAAGTAGTTAAAAAATCGTGTTTCTGCCATTGTACTTATCTGTTGTTATTACCTATGTACTGAGAAAAATGTGTCATCTCTTTTTCTCCTACATTAGTTGCAAACACTACTCTCTTTCGTGCACTCGCCATTTAAATTTTGAATGTGTGCGTTAACAAAATGCCGACACACGCACACTAACGAGTAGTTAAAAAATCGTGTTTCTGCCATTGTGCTTATCTGTTGTAATACTGAGAAAATAGTGTCATCTCTTTTTCTCCTACATTAGTTGCAAACACTACTTTCTCTTTCGTGCACTCGCCATTTAAATTTGTTATTTTAGATAGTGCGGAAGGAAAAATAAAAGTTTTTAAATCAAATCGCAATACTTACGAGTGAAATGTTACACCTCTGGCTTTATTTGTGTTTCTAGAATTGTTGTTGCACTTTAGAAAGGCACACGATGGCATTTTGTGACACTAAACTGCTCGCAAACGTCCTTTACAACACGTCCGGCTAACACTGTGTTTAGGGGTGCACTGATCCCAGGTTAGTGAGCTCACTCACTTCGACTGTGCGACAACACGGCGCGGTCTCACTGCGGTCAGGGCCTATCTAACGATATAAATCTATGATTTTCACCGATTCTCAGACTTACTGAATATTCATAAAAAATTTCATAAGAATCGGTCGAGCTGTTTCCGTTTCGAGCCATGAAAACTATGTGTGAAGGTATAGAGCAGTGTTGGCCTAGTGGTTCAGCGTGCGAAACTCATCCCTGAGGTCGTAGGTTCGGTCTCCGGTTATGCACCAATAAACTTTCTTTCTATGTGCGCATTTAACATTCGCTCGAACGGTGAAGGAAAACAACGTGAGGAAATCGGTGACGACGAATCGACGGCGTGTGTCAGGCACTGGAGGCTGATCATCTACTTGCCTGTTAGATAGACACATGCTCATGAAACAGATACGGAAATCTGAGGCCCAGACCTAAAAAACTTGTAGCGCCACTGATTTATTTTATGTGTGTAGGTATGTCTCAGTTCTCTGAATATACACCCCCTGACGTGCTAAACATGACAATTCAAAATGAGACGTCTCAATGGACTGGTGGCAGTACTATGGTCTTGGATTCTATTACGTTGAGAAATCTACGTATAGTACAGGATGAGGGATGTCTCTATGATAAATTAAATTTATGCTGTACGCCTATGGGAAAAAGGTTTGTTATTCTTTGTCAAATCAAATTATATTATTTACAAAAAAAGATAGTCGTGTCGCTGAAACTACTAATTTAATTCGTAATTACTATTTTCTCTATCCTTCTACTTTAATCTTTTTTTTTTCGGCTTCAGACTCATCTGAGGTCGTAGGTAACACTAGCTCCTACGGTGAAGGAAATCATGCCTTAGACGGTGTCGACGGCGTGTGTCAGGCACAGTAGTCTGATCACATACACGCCTATTAGTAACAACAAATTATCCCGAAACAGATACAAAAATCCGTAAATCTAAATTAAATATTGTTATATAGAGTCTGGCTAATGAATGAAGATAATTGAATTATTTGAAAACTTTCGGATGGCAACACAGAATGTCATTGAATTTTTTATGTTAGTATGATTTATTGTGTATTCAATCCCTTCTTCGCCGTGGTTTTTTAAATATAAGTTTTTAAACAAAAAGGTCACGTCTATAATCTGCCGTCTTCGTATAGGGCACGCTTGTACTCCCGTTCATCTAGCCAAAATTAAAATAAAAGACAGTTCTCTCTGTGAGTGTGGTATGGACGAGGGCTCGACAGACCATATATTTTTTAACTGTTCTTTAAATAATGACTCGTTATTTGACCATCTTTCTCCAGATTTCCCTCGTCCATGTAACCTTAACTCCCTACTTTCCCTCCCATCCAGCTCGATCGTCAAAATATTAGGGAAATTTATTTCTGTTAATAAATTAAAGTTATAAATAAGATTCTCCCCTTCATACCTTGTAGTAAAATGTTAACCTCTTGTATATATTATTAGATTTCTGTGTGTGTTGTATTTATTGTGATGTCATTTTTGTTTTGGGTAACTCTGCTTAGATAAAATTCAATGTATCAAAATTATCAAATCTATCCTCACTGTGTGAAGACTTAGAACGTGACATTGGCGGAATTGTGATTTACACAGATGTCGCCATTATAAATAAAGTGAAGTGAAGTGAAGTGATTTATTGTCTTGATACTTTATGCAATAACTAATTTTTATTTCTATTATATATTTTTTCTGAATAGTTAACAGGTATAATAGCCTAAACTTTGTTTGATTGACTTTTTGGATTCTGATTTTGATTATTCCGAATAAAGTTGTGTTTTATAATAAATATAGTTTCAGTTTTCCATGCAATGCAAGTCATTTTAAGTATCAATAGTAAAAGACTAAATACGTATATTATTTATTTTCATAGAAATACAGTTACTATCAATGTAAAAAGTAATAAAATAAAATCAGGTATCAAGTAAGTTTAATCCACAAAATATATCAAACTTTTAGGGATACCATACTAATTTTTTTGAAGTTGCCGCGCCTTTTCGTTATCTTCTTTCATTAGCCAGACTAACATTTATTATGTCATATAACATAAAAATATTGCTCCACAGATTACTATACCAATGGGTATGTTCCCCGAGCTGTGATTTGACAGTGATTAAGGAACGTCAGGAAGCCATTAAAACTTTATTCGAAAACCAGGACATCTGTCAAGAGGCGAAGAACTTGCTGACAACATTGCCAGATCTGGAACGACTCTTGGCTAAGTATGAAAAGTTTTATTGGAATTTTATATAATCTATGATAAAAAGTTTCGTACAGTCCACTAATTTCTCGAAAATTAAGTACCCGTATTCAAACTTAAATCTAGTTTTAAGAGCTGTCAAACCATTTTTTTTGTATAAAGTTTGATAGCGCTCATGACGAGATTGTGACTTTTTTTATTATGTAACAAGGGTCAAACGGGCAGGAAGTTCATTGCAAGAAGGCTCGCAAGTGCGTTACCAGCCTTTAAATACCGGACTTTAGATACGAATTAGAATATGGACGTAAAAGTCATATCCATGATCTTTGATTTCAATTGATATGTTTCCACTTAGGCAACATCAATATCGGTTCAGCAGTTTTTGAGATATACATTTATTTTTAGTTGACAAAGGTTTTTTCAAATATATTTTACATAACTCAGTGACTAATCACATATTTCAGAGTCCACTCCCTCGGGAACTTAAAGAAATCAAAAGATCATCCCGATTCAAGAGCAATTTTATATGAAGAGAAGACTTATTCCAAAAGAAAAGTACTGGATTTTATTTCTGTACTCAATGGGTATACTGCTGCGTTGAAACTGTCAGAATTATTCTGTGACAACGACTCTGTCTTATTGAAGAGGATCACACAACTATCACCGGATGGAAAGTTTCCAGATTATAGAGAGACTTTGAAATTCTTTAAGGTATTTATTTTTAAACAATACTCTTAAATAGAGATAAATATTAGTAAAGTTTCTCCGCCCATACATTGGTTTAAATACAAGATTTAAATGATTTGAAACGTTATTCATGACCAAAATATGGTTGTGATAAAATTGATTTAACGCTAGTCCCCACACACCAATACCCCCTTTTTGGTGTGTGGGTAACTAGATTGCAATATACCGTGGTACATGTTTTAAACAAATATTTTTAAAGAAAAAGGGGTCTTAGCAGTGGCGTAACTATACCATCTGGGGCCCGTGGCAAATTCTATTGATGGGGCCCTATCAGTAAAAGTCACGTATTCAGTTTAATTTTAATAAACTTCGAGATTTTCAGCGTACTCAATTACACGGTGTATGTGTCCCACTAATGGTCATGGGCTCTTAGAGCGAGAGGGAATGGTCTGTAGTCCCCACGCTAGCCCAATGCGTATTGGAGACTTCACATTAATCCATAGAACATAATATGTCTTGGGCAGGGGCCCTCTTGGGTCGGGGCCCGTGGCATTTTGCTAGCCCTGCCACCCTATTGTTACGCCACTGCATGACCGAAATATGGTTCTGACAAAATTGATCTAACGCTAGTCCCCACTCACCATCACAGGGGTGTTGCGGATACAATTATACTTAGATTACAATTATTCAGTGGTACATAGTCATATTTAAAATATTAAAAAAAAAGGAGTTTTAGTGTTACATCTAATCAAACAAGTCGTGTAAGAATGTATGAGTATGTGAATGGGTGTGCGTGCGTATAATACGCTGTGTATTTGAAAGTGTGGCTGAGAGTTATTATAAGCGTGCGCTGTGTCTGTGTTAGTTTTTGGAACCTCAGGGTCATGCCAAAATATATGGTAAGGCTTCTGCAGAATCGAATTCCAATTCAGCTAGCATACCTTTTATGCTTTTTGTTAAGTTTAATTTGGATAGTTTGATTATCTCAGAATCTATAGATTGGGAGATTTTATTACAAAAGGAATATAAAAATTCGTCATAAGTTATTAAATTTAAGCAGACAAACGTAAAATATAGTAATATTTGAGCTAATTAATGATTAATTGGATTTGAGTTCGTGATTTGATTTCTAATTGTTAAATTCAACCTCGCTCCGCTTTGGGGAGGTAAAATGCGAAGTTCCTGAACAAACTAAGCTGCAGGGGTCATAAATTATTAAACCATTAATTCTAACCTTGATGTGATTGCGCGTTCTCTCGTCACGTACGTCACGTACGCGTGCTTACGTACACTTATATTGTTCTTGGCAAAATGATACAAGATTTATCTATTTATTCACAAAAATACATACACAATCCTTACAGTACTAAGCCAATATAGTGTCAAAAAAATAATAATATTAAATACCTAAGATACACAATAACAATATCGCTTATGTGAACATATAAAGATGTCGATAGCGCTGGTGACAGCATTCAGTACGGTGATAAGGGATGACGGAGAATTCTCGCTCTCTTCTCGTCTGTTCTATTCTTAAATTATAAATAATTTTATTTTGACGAATTAATTTTTTTTAATCAATGAAATTACAGGATGGCTTCAATCAAACTCAAGCGGAGAAGGAAGGAAAAATTTTGCCGGAGGCTGGTGTGGACCAAGAGTATGACAACACTTTGGAGCTCATAGAAGAAATTGAGCAGGAGCTGAGGCAATACTTGGTGGAACAGGAGAAATACTTCAAGTGCAAGGTAAATGTTTTAATTTTTTTTAATACTTTTATAAAAGCTACTTGATTTAACATACTAGTGTAAATTTTGTATGTTATGTAATGTTGTTTTTAAATCTAATATGAATAGTTTTTACAGTTTTCCCTTTATGGCTCTGGCACGGTTTGTGCATTAGCCAGCGTCAAGTATAAGATTTTTATAATTCGTGCTTGCCTTAGAAATTCGACCGTGTCCTCCATGTACGGTTTAAGCACTCGCCCGGTACCGCACAACCCTCCCAAAGGCCGAGAACAAATTTAAATTAAATTAAAACTGCCCTCGAACCGGGAATCGAACCCGGTACCCCACACCTAGCTGCCACTTAATAAGACCGCTAGGCTATGAGGCCCTTGTTTTTACAGTTGTTACACGTATCTCTGACGTCATTAAAGTTGTCGTTATTCAAGAAATTGTCAATGCCATTCATGTTGTTCAATAGTCTGTAAAGTTTCGGTTAGTTTTATTTTATTTATGATTACGTTAATTTTTAAAGTGAAACTTTTTATTAATAAAACGAAAACCACCCGTTTTTATTACGTAACATTCTGTTCGTAAAACGCATATCTATATAGATTTATGAAAATTTTCAGATAACATATGTGGGTAGTGATAAAAAGAGGTACCAAATGGAAATACCGCAAAATGCCGCATCCAAAGCAGGAGGAGATTATCATATGGAAGGAGCTAGGAAGGGATATAAGAGATATTCTACTTATGAGACAAAGGTATATTTTGTGTATATCGGCGAATAATAATAATTTTTTTTTGTGATTTTGTTTATGGCGTGTAAATATTATACTTTAATTTTAGTTCATTTAGAACATGTTATTTTTGATAAAGCTGCTACTTCAGTATAAGTAAAAAGTTTAACAAAAAAAATAGAAAGATTAATCTAATTAATTTTCTCGTAAACTTTATTTTATTTTATCCTTTTATATATACTAGTTGCATTAAATAAACTTAAAAAAACTAAAAACATGGTGTAACGGGCGGCCTTATCGCTACTAAGCGATCTTTTCCAGGCAACTAATAAAAGAAAAAAAATGCGAAACAATTGAATCAAAAAACATATTTTTTTTCTGTATTTTTTCATAATATTTTCTATCTAAATCTATAAAAGATTGTCCCACTCCTATTATATTCATTTTTTTTTACAATTCTAGGACTTCCTCGCACGTATGATGGCGGCTGAAGAGCAAAAACGCGTAGTACTAAAGGATCTCAGTCGTAGGATATTTGAGAAATTCTCAAGTCATTATTCCCAATGGGCCGCTGCCGTACAGTGCGTGGCGACGCTCGATGTGTTGCTGTCCCTTTGCGAATTCGCTAGACAACAGACAAGCGATATTTGTTTGCCTGAGGTTACATTTGGCGATACACAGGTTACAATACAGTTTTAACATTATTATTTGAATGTATTATCTATAAATCATATATAATATTTTTAAAGCGAAGATAATGTACAAATTATACTAAGTTTTTTCCTAAATTAGTACATTTTTGGATATATCAGATTTGGGTAAATGTTTTTTTTTCTCATTTGCAAGTGCCTCCAAAGCAATTATTGTTTCGCCAGGCATTGAATCTAGGTTCCATGGATGGATACTATGAACATATATACATATAAGATTTCAAATATCTAATTTCTTCTATATTAAATATGTTAGTATATAAAATTAAAAATGTGTTAATTTTTTAATTTTGATTTATATAAAATTTCAGCCTTACATAAGCATAGTAGAAGGCCGTCACCCCTGCATACCAATTGTGAACGATTTCATCCCAAACGATACATCCCTTGGGGAGAACGGAGCGAGTTTGTTATTACTAACGGGACCTAATATGGGCGGAAAGTCAACTCTAATGAGACAAGTCGGGCTGTTAACTGTCCTTGCGCATTTGGTAAATATTCTCTTCTATTGTCTAAGTATATAATTATAAAATAAATGAGAAAATTATTTCTTATTTTAACGCACTTACGTAAAAAGAATTAATTATTTAAATTATCTAAATTAATATCTTTTATGTTATATGTAATTAAATCAGTTGTAAATAATTATTTAAGTTTAAAAATACATATTAAAAACAGGTTACATAAATTATATATATCGATAGAGACTAATAAAAGAATTTATAGTTGCTTTCACAATAAATTATTTATTAGAATCGTCGACTGAAAAAGGTTTACCATTTTATTTGGAAAATAAAATATGGCCCCGAGGTTTCCAGACCTCTTAACGGCATTGATCGGATTGATTGATTTTTATCATCCTTTCGATGTTTTAAAAAAAACCATCAATGCATCGAGTATATCAATACATCTTCAAAGCATCGGATCCATTCAATGTATCGCATTGTAAACATCGATGTATATCAAATATCCCTAATGGTTCGAGGTCCGGGTTGTAAAAGACCAGACATAATGTCGGGAGGTGGCAGATGAAAAATCGACTATGATTCAATCACCATAAAAAATCGATTATTTTTAATATTAAAATCGCGTACTAAAATCGATTTCAATAGATTATTATTTAACATCCCTAATGTTACGTTAATCACGTTACATTGTCGTAAATTATAGGATATTTTGTCTGGCTGCGATAGATGGAGCTTTTCTCAATTTACAAATATTTCAGGGAAGCTACGTCCCAGCACAGGAATGCAAGCTCAGTTTAGTGGATCGCATCTTCACTCGTTTAGGGGCGTCTGATGATATTTTGTCCGGTCATTCCACATTCCTTGTGGAGATGAATGAGACGGCGGCCATTATTAAACACGCCTCGCTTCATTCCCTTGTGTTGTTGGATGAATTAGGTGAGTATTATTTGATGATAAGAAAAAAAATTATATGCGTAAATACACACATCTTAAAACTCACTGAACCGATTTTAATGAAACTTAAACTGTTCCCTCTTGCTTTCGAAATATAGCACACTTTTTTTTTAAATTTTTTATTGTTAAATATACATTTATTACAAACATATCCATTCCTATACAGTTTTACTGTTTGGGAACCTAAATCATTCTCAAATATTGAATTAATACACGTCAATCTGATAACCTCCTTTGTTTAAAGCTTTATTTCTGTTGGACTTATTAAGATAGATAAGCGATGCAATGGCTAGTTTTATACTTTACTATCTAATCATAAGTTTAATTGAATATTATAATTAATTAAAGGTCAATTTGATAACTTGAATAGCGAGCGCAGAGTGTAGTAAATTTTTAGGAAGGTTTTTTTTATGTAATAGGAGGCAAGCGGGCTCACCTGATTGTAAAGTGATACCACCGCCCATGGTCATTCACATTGCCAGAAGGTTCGCAAGTGCGTTGCCGAACTTTAAAATATTCCGGGTGCTGCTCTTTCTCTGACCTAAAGGGAGGATCCCCCACCAGTCTAAGTGCGGACTAGCGCAAAAGCCCCATTAGCTAAGGTCCAAGTTGCTTAATATCCTTAACGTATTAAGTTTGTTCGCATGTTTCAGAGTGTAACGTCATCGCAGTGATTTTAGCTGTAGATTGTAGGTATCGCTACAGCGCGCTTCTTGGAAAACATAATATTAAAAATCATGAATTTCGTAGTAACTCTCGACCTTTGAACCATTTTAACGTTCTATTTAACAATGTTTTTCCAGCAGAAATTTTAAATGGACAATCAAATCAATCTAATTTCTTAAAAAGCAATTCCTTCCTTTAGACATTATTTCCTTAGACATGTTTTTGTTATTACACGTTTATCACGTAAATTCTCGCGAAAGAGCAGATCTGTGCCCGAGAAGCTAAACTACAGGGGAGTGTCTAGTCTACCCTTTCCTAGAAATATTAAACGCCAGCCAGGCACGGGCTACTTCGTTGTGGGCGAGTGGGAGCCTGCTGGCCGGGACCCACTTCACCTTCTCTCCTATTCGTCTTAGTGACATTCATGCGCTCTCGCTCAAGCCTATGCCAGTCTCGAGATCGCGCCCGGCACTTGCGAAAGTCGGACAGTCAAGAAGTTAAAGTAAAGAAAAGGAACAGTGACGAGAATTAGAAATATTTGTTTAAAGCGTGTGATAGACCAGATAAATATATTTGTGGCTAAAATGGTTTAAATTACTGTATATTTAATCGCAATTTCAGGTCGCGGCACAAGTACATACGACGGTACGGCCATAGCAAGTGGTGTGTGTGTGGAATTGGCAGAGCGTGGATGTAGAGTGTTATTCTCCACACATTATCACACACTCGTCACACACCTTGCGACACACCCTAATGTGCAACTGGGGCATATGGTTAGTATATTCGAAATATCTTGTGTCTATAAATCTGAACGTTTATGCTCTTAACATCGAACCTACTACGGTATTTGGCAGCAAGTTCCGATAACTGTCAATTTTGACTTAAATTTTCTATTTCAACGCGGCGTTTTATTCTGTCAATAGGTAATTAACAGATAAAGGTCAAGATTGTAAAAATTAACGTTTAATAATGTTAAAAAATAAAAATCCTATATGGTGAGACATAATTGTTTCACTTTTGTTAATAAAAGTGGAAAACTTTATTAGCTTTGAATAGAAATCCTCATTGTAAATATCTTCCATAAGAACTTTTTATTATATGTCATTACAGTTTAATGTAATTCATTTTTATAGTTCGAGTTGATGTTTAATCCTTGTATGTTTTTAGGCATGTATGGTAGAAACAGAGGAAACGGAAACTGATGATATCCCAGAAGAAACAATAACCTTCTTATACAAACTGAGCCCTGGTGCTTGTCCAAAATCCTATGGGTTTAATGCCGCAAAATTAGCTGGGATCCCACAAGAAATAACGCGTCGAGCGCGAAATATATCGAAAAAACTCGAAACTGAAGCTAATCTAATAAGGACTTTCAAAGAAATTATGAAGATTGGTCAAGTATCAAATATGAGGAAACTTCTTGCTGAATTGACAATTTAATATTTTTTTATATCTAGATTAGGGTAAGATGTTCTGCGTAGACTTAGTCGAAAGACTCAAGCCTGCCCCTTAGGGGTTTAAAAAAATATCTAATTTTAATTGTAGCTGGTTTAATTTGTAAAACGAATGTCGCTTCTCAGTTTGAATCCGTATTTCGTACTTCAATTAAGTAAGCAAGGTTGCCAAAATAGCGCCGCGCCAGTGAGAATTAATTTGAGAACAAAATTTAACATACGGTCTAAAGACTTTTTATAGAAAAGAAAAAGTAGGATATAAACTAGGTATATCTTTTGTTATGCAGTCTTAAAATAGAAATAAAATATTTGAAGCACTTCCTTTGCCCTTTCATTTTTAGAGCCAAAATAAGATTGATTTAAGATTCTTTAATTTTTCTAATGTCTTTATTACTTTGTAACGAAAAATATTGTTACAAGAATTAGCACCTTTACTAAACCACATTCGCTATTTCTTCGTCTAAATATGATAAAAAAAAATATTCGAAGATATTGAAAGTATTGTTAGGTTAGGTTTTTGAGTTTTTTATAGTCTAGAATATAAGTTTGTTATTATATTTCTTGATGTTTTTATTAGCACCTGAAATTGTGCCATTTTATTGACACTAATTGATATTAATAGCAATAAACGTACGATTATATTTTGCCATTAAAGATTTTTGTAAAACCTCATTTAAAATGTGATTTTAATGTTACTATTATAATTATTGTGATTGTATAACCCACCATGTGAACCAATAAATATTTTTTACAATAAAAACAAGTTTCCAATATTTTATACTTTATTCGTTTATAAATTACAAAATCACCATAACACACGTTTAATCTCACTTTACATAATTACATGTTAAAACAAAAATGCAATAGATCTTCTTATAACTATTTTAACGTCAACTAATAAAAACCAATACTTGAAATACAAAATGAGAAAAAATTGAGACAGTAAAGCCCGAATTCTATGTATCTCACGTCACATTCACTTCGCCTAAATCTTATCACATCTTATCAATTGTGATACAATGATAGATTATCAAAACCAAAAAGTAATGATAAAATTTTTATACAACTCATACTAAAAGGCAAGGGCTGGAATAATAATTCTAGACTATAGACGTTTTAAATATATTATTGCATAACGAGCATAAAGCGTACATATTTATGTAGAGCCTCGAATTAAAAGACGTAATTCATTGTGACTTAAAATATCATAGAATCTAGCTTGAATTTGTCCTTATAAACTATTCGTGAACATAATTTAGAAATATCAAAAAACGTTTGGGACAACAAGTTATACAATTTATATTAATGTAATGTATAATATATACATTTAGCTACTTACATTTTATGACTAGGCTTAAGTAATTGTTCATTTAAAGAGAAACTATCAGCCTAATACGTTCGTTAAATAAGAGAAATAAAAATCTTAAAAGTCTAAATATTTCCCTTCCTTAGTCTAATAATTCATATAAAATTGCTTACTATGTTTATTCTTTAAAACAACAAACTTACAACGCACCGCAAGGATGTACTATAAATTATAAACATATACATCAGATTAACAATGGAATGTAATATATAAACTTTAACAAAATTCTGGCTGGAATTTAATAAAATTAACTCAATTTATAACTACTATTTAGAGCAGTCTCATTTTTAGTTAAAAGCACTATTTACAACCAATCAAGTTCACTTGATTTCCGGGGTAATCTTGGCAGCGCCCGCGTACAGCGTGATCGAATCGCGAATCCACTATCAATTTCTTTTCTAGGTATACATTTTACTACACTTTAATGGGCTCCTGGATTAACATTAATAATTTTGGTATTTATTCTATCTTATGAAACCTTACATTGATCTGTTGTACATCAGAACAACCTACAGTGACCGATTAATGAGTTTTATACATTTATACTGACGTGTTAAAACTTTTTTAAATAGTAACTTTATATACACGATGATTAGAACTTTAATGTGGGTACATTCGAAGGGTCGAGACAATTTTTGACATTTTTTAATATTAATAATATATTATTTTTTTATAATTTTACTTAAGGATCAGCACCGTTCTATACATTTTTAATAAATGGTCACGTTACATGGCAGGCAATATACAACTATGGCTAAAGCCTAATAATAGTAAGTACGAAGACTGTGTTGCCGCTTCTTAACATCAATTAATTTCACTTTAAATCACGATAGAATTATATCAAACAGATTCAAATAAACCCAGTTAAATATCTATTTTATTAAAGAAATTCTATTTAAGACGTGTGAGCTGCAACGCATAAAATGTTAGTTTCGCAGTGAATACTTATGTATTGCGAATTTTCAAAACAGATGTTTTTAAGAATCTACAGTCAAAACCGTTTACGACGACATTGTTTAGAACAACATACCGATTATTTTAACCAAAGTCCCGGCTGAATTTTATTGTATTAGGTACTTAATAACGTCGTCGGCTGTTACGACTATCGGTTTTAATATCCAAATATGAGTAGTCCCTTCGATGTCGTCATAACAGATTTTGACTGTATTTAAAATTATCATATTAACTGAGATTTGCACTTACATTTGGTTGCATCAACAAGATACAACACCACCAAACCGTAGGTTGTAAACTACCCAATTATGAAATTTTTAGGTTTCTGCATAACTAATAAATCCATAATTTTTTAAAGCCTACACATAATACACTAAGCCTGCATTTCGTAAACGTGACCAGCCCGCTACTCAGAGTTCGTCGTAAGAGGAGCTCTCTCGTTCGTCGAAGGGCCGCGCTCTTTCGCCCCAACGGTCCCATCTTTCTGAGCTCAGAAGGGATTCCGTGTCTTCATCTTGTTGTGGTACCGGGTAGACGATCCCATCGCCAAAGCTACACCATTGCTAGTCATTATTCTTTACGAGGGTTGATAATTACCAGAAAATACCAAACATCAGAAAAAAATGAAATTTTTTATTGAATATTTTCTGGTATAATATTAAAAATTACTACAAAATGCATCAAGCGTGTGAATGTGTTATGTATATAAATAGCGCAAATGTTTTTTTAATATCCATGTTTTAATTGTAATAAAAACTAAAACTGTGTATTGAGGAGGATTTTGTTCGTATGCCACTAAAATCTACATAAAGAGAATAAAAGTAGCCATCTACACATTTAAATATCCATCCATATAAAGCTGTACTACTGGCACACATATCCACTTACTATCCATCAGAATTCTACGATGGTAACAAGCAATCTAGTCACTCCTAAGTGGTTGCCATAAATAGCATGCAAAAGGACACAACTCTTTACGAAAAAGAAGTGAATGACGCAATTTGGAAAACTCGAATGTTGATGAATGAAAAGCGTATATTAGTTGTAAGGATTTTATTTAAATAAAATTATAATAAAAATATAACGAAATTGTAAGTGTTCCTTATACTATTTGCGGGACGGTCCGCCCCCTTCGGGGACAAAGTCTCCATCTCTCAGTTTCGTGTGCCACTGCCACGCTAAAATTGTAAAACTTACGCTATTGAACTCTGCGTTTTAAAATGAATGGTATTTAAGCATCGAACCCCTCCACAAGGCTATTCTAATGTTTGCTAGTGTTCTTATGGAGGAACCCGACGATTTAAAGAAGACTGAGAGTGATAGAAAAGATAAATATTGGGCTGGCACACGGCTCTTGTAGGTCTTTTTGTGTAATTTGCATTTATACATCACACAGACGAAATGATTGCCAATTTCACGAAGTCACTTGCATCCATTTGCTAGCTTTGCTTTATCGTAGCGACTAATGCGTTATTTTTATATCAGATGACTTCACAATAATTAGAACATTCGGTAAAATTCAAAATGTAAAAACCGCCATAGAGTAATATTTAAATCCTAACTTTGTAAGTCACCTGACAGCGTGTACTGGCGTAAAAAATAAAAGAAACAAAATTAATGAACAAAACATTTTATTGTGCACAAACGACTTACAAAATACACTATACAGTTTAACATTATAGCATCAGTCTTGTGTGTTGTATATAGCTCTAAAATAAATGCATAAGCAATGGAATTACAGTTTGGGTTTCGTTCAATGACGTCCGACGCTCACATATCTTGAGTATAAAACCGATGGCTCAAACCAAGCTTATTATAATGACGGGTATTAAATTGCGAGCTTGGGACTAATTATACAATTGAGCAGTTAAGACTATTCGAACAAATTCAATTTAAATTCATGGATTTCTATTTGGCACATTCGCAAGGTGTAATTTTATTGACATATTTTAGCACCACCAATATATTTTCCTATAGGCGTACAAAAGTACTGAAACTTTGTAAAATACTTTTAAAAGTAAGCTCACGGTAGCGATACATAACTAGAAATTACACTAATGTCGATAAATGATTACAATTAACTCTACAAATAATAATTTCGAATCACGTTTGGGGACAACACAATAGGCCACTCGGCTATGACTTTCGAATAAAAATACACAAAATAAAATATGTTAACATAAATCAGAAGATGTATTTTTAAGTGTAATTATATCCCCACTTTATAAAAAACTTTCAGAAACATAATAAAAGAAAAAGAAAATTATAAATACAGAATTATAATCAATCGTATTATTAGATAAATATAGTGATCGCTCCAGGTACGATAGGCCGCCAACGTGAGAATCGCTACTCAACCAGTAATCAACCAGTTTCAGACATAAATTACACTACAGTTTAAAATTATAAAAAATAAGGCAATTTAAATTCCTATCGCATATTTATTTTTTTCCTTTAATTTGTAAGCACAGATACTAAACAAGCTTCCGTACCTATTCTGATGTAGTGTTTAAAAATATTTTTCAGAAATACGCACGTATGTATCAAAATAGTAATTTGTTGTTTGTTTACTCCAATGTTATTTTT
This sequence comes from Pieris macdunnoughi, assembly GCA_905332375.1. Lineage (NCBI taxonomy): Eukaryota > Metazoa > Arthropoda > Insecta > Lepidoptera > Pieridae > Pieris > Pieris macdunnoughi. The sequence goes on from CAJOBZ010000027.1 coordinate 832,746, forward strand.
GTTATTATCTAATTTATCTCTCAACTCGCACCAGAATAAGCACCTTGTTTGACGGCCTAACATGCCGCTGAAAAGGTCGAGTCATGGGGATATGATTAGACATGAAAGTCATAGATCTTATTCTCAAGGTATGTGCGTGCGATCTGACCTTGAGCGCGTGGTGCCCATAGATTCGTACCCGAGCCCGTCCGGCGCAGTCGTGAAAGTTTGTAGCTGGTGCTCGCGGCGCACCGGGTATTCGCAGCCGTCACCCAGGCTGGTTGGAATTTTAGCTTTTATTGCATATACAGTAAGGCTTAGGCTGCCCTACGAGCGGTCGTTCGTGAAACCGTTGACATAAATACACAACGATTAAGTACAGGGAAAGTATTGTTACTTGTTACTGTGGTACCAATTTATAAAATGTTTTAATTTGAATAAGAAATCGAACAGTAACGGGAGCCTATTATTAGAAATGAACGTGGTAACGCCGCAAGTAGACACTTATTTGATAGATTATTCGGTACAAACCGCAGTATTAACCGTAGTGCGGCTTAAGCCTTAACGTGTATTTAGTGCAAGACTCTTTATGATTCTGAACGCAACAGTATTAATGTCGAATTAAAACTTATTCGTTATGCAATGTAAAATAAGCTATTCGCGTACTAATTAGTATGTTAACTTTCAATTCGCCAGACATGCAAAATGCTTTCAAGCAAATCACTTGCATTTCATAAAAATTACAATACCTTATATAGTCCAATATCTTGTTTATTAACTTTTCAAGAGCGAGTTAGTAAGTCGAGACCAAAACCCGCATTTTGAAATGACCCATTATTTTGAAGTTTACGTGTTACTGGTGATATGATAAAATAAATTTATGATGCGAAAATATATACATAATATTAATATGTTAGTAGACACTTTGAAATTAGTTACGCGTTTCGTAACCACGGACAAACATTAGGTCATTCACTTCTTTTTCACACAACATGCAAACCTAAACGATATTAAAAAGCCCTATTTTTGTAAATTTTATGAAAATGTGTCCAAAAAATATTCGACTGTATTTTTAAATCTAATTTCGGTGTTATCTAAAAATTAGACGGCTGTTTAATAGCGAAGTGTATCTCGTTCGTATATATTAAGTTTCCCATATATAAAAAAAATACATTTTTGTAAAGAGAAATAAAGTTTTTTTAAACATTTATTTCGATGAATTCGGAGGTCCTGCCCTTACTCTGCAAACCCACCACGTATTTAAATAATTTAATACTTATTATTTATTGACAATAAGAAAAAGCCCATGAAATCTAAGGACGACACCCAATTTCGATTTCAACATTCGTAGCGATGATACATTAGGAATTACGAAAACTCAATATTAAAATTGGAATCGTTTATAAATGTATCAAAATTTTGAGAACTTTATACGAAGAGACTTATTGACAAGGCTTGGCACGTTAACAACAGACTATATTCAGAAAATCAGGCGCATATATTTTCCATAATGATGGCTTACAGGAAATGGATAGAGAAAAGCAGATTCGTTATTAAGGCATTTTAAAACCGAAACTCTTTTTAAATTAATAATAAATAACGTTATCCTAGAACTAAAAATCTAGACTATACTTAGACACCACACATACACACTCTAACATAGCAAAACATCTAAATATAAGCAATACTAAGCTGCAACACACACAATAATAATAGTATAAGAATTATCCAATGATATTTACACTGTAGAGGTCCAGAGTTCGAATTTTGGGTAGTTTTGTGAAAAATCGTACCGTCCATAGCAATAGCATAGCATTTCCTGGTGGTCCCTTACGTGTGTAAAAAGGATAGGTAAGCTTCCCCATTTCTATACCAAATTTGGTCACTTTATGTATAAAATTATCTATGTTAGACTTTCGTATTTGGAGACGAAATCGCAATGTATTAACAAATTTAAAGACAATAGAAAACCCTACTGATTGGAATATAATTTATCTAGAAATAATTTATGTTAATGCTGTAAAAAAATATGTATTAAACGTGTACCTCGTAAACACAGGCAGGAACCAGAGGTTTGGACTGTTGCCAAACACCTCTTTGAAATTTTTGAAGGCCCCAATCGAGAATCCGTTCTTGTCGGCGCCACCACGGAACATTGGAGCACGGAACGCTTCTGAAGTTTGTATTAAAATTCACTAAGATATTATATACAATACAAAAAAAGGGCGCGTGTACTTATGTACGCGCGTAAGAAGTTATACTTCTTTGGCATTATTAAAAATAGTTTTTGATTGCATGCAAATAATTCATTACAATTAAATAATCAAAGACTGGAAAAGGAGTCATTATAATCAATAAAGTTCAATTTGAAAAATTAAATGAATAAATATTTATTATTATTCTCTTACATTAAGTGTAACATAAATTCTATTAATATTCGAATGTTGTTTTTAAATTATGTCCAATGCCGTAGCATCTTCCGTGGGCAACTTCATTCTGTTAATTTTGTGTCACGGTGCGCGCGCATCGTAAAATTTCACTCTCATCAATTTTTCATAACGCGCCTAAAGAAGTATAACTTCAAAAATTAACAATACATTACGGAGTTTAGGATACATCTTCTATACTAAGAGTGATTTGTGTTATTAAAATCAAGGAAATATTAATTTTTCGTAAGACGTAATTTTTGGGTTCTACAACGTAGGTACTCTTAAACTTTCCCCCACCACACAAATCTTGCATTATGCCGGAAAATTACTTTTTTTTAAGCATTTTGATTAAATACAACATTATTATAGAATAATCCTTAGTTGCTACCAGTACAATCTAAACGAACTCTACCATCTACTACAATAACGACCCAAGAAACTATACTGTTCAATTCTACGGAATATATGGTGTTACCATTAAACATATTTAATAGCATAGAGTTAACTATCTGTCCCGTCGGACTTCCTGAATGGTTGTATGACACAAGCATATCTGAAAGCAAATTCTCGTTTAATAAAAACAAAAAAAAACAGTATTTTCAGATATCAGATATACTTCGTCATTAAAAACGTTTATTATAAATTTTGAATACAATTCTTTATTTTATAAAGAACTAGCCAGTTCTAAAAATCTACTAATCGTAGCAAATACGATTGCTGCTTTCAATATAATATAATTACTTATGGTTTATAACAGGAACACTAATGGGAAAATCCTATGACAAATGTAAGAATAATTGATAAATCAGAATTGTGATAACGTGATATAACGTAGATTAATAATATCTATGACTATACAATAATTTGCTCATACAATGTACATATATGTCGCAGCCAACTGGTGTAATAAGCCATTCAATCAACAGCCCGGCCTTTTAACTAAACAGGGCGGTTAACTATCGGCCTGAAAGATATTCAGCCGTAGCGTTTCTAACAACATTTAATAAACTGGCTGGTTAATGCTTAGGCCATTCGTACGATAGCGTCTATGTGGCAGATATAAAAAAGGTGAAACAATGTAATATAAAAATATTTTTATAAAAAATATTTATTTAAATATTGACAGTTTGAAGAGTTTCGTTTCAAGTTTGAGAGTGGCAGAAAGTGGAACGAAATTTAAATTAACAGTCAACAGACTAGGCAAGTAATGAAACGTTATCGATTAATGTAATTTGCGTAGCTGTTTAATATATTCCAGGCCGCTAGTTAAACGGCGCTGTTTAGTTAAGCGGATAGGCTGTTAATTGAACAAGCCGTTAACAAGCTTATTAAGCTAGTTGGCTGCGACATATAGATTACGTTACATTTGAAGAACTTTATCAATACCTCGACACATAAACGTACAATATCTCTTTAGTTTAGAGTTCCAATGAATAATCGTATATTTAAAATTATATTCATATATCAGTAATTCACTTGTCGTTTGTTCGCCGAACCAAGTTCGTAACAAAAAAACTAATGCAAATAGAACTGATTTAATGCTTTATTTTTCATTGTATTGGAATCAAAAAACAGCATTTTGTAAATTGATCTCATTAGAATAATTTGTTCCTCGTTGTACAATATCGCGCCAAAATCATCGTCTACGAATCATCAATAGAATGAATAAGAATCTAATTCGCGCTGCCTTTTCTTCAACAAACAGATTTATAAGCTAGTGTATTTAATGTAATAATTGAACGAAATAAAATTTACTCACCTAACGTAGTCCTATTATGAGATACAAGATAGCAATGGTAGCCGAAGAGCGAACCAAGGGATACCGCAAACATGAGAGCCACAAAGAATGCGAACACTATGTGGTAACGACCCGAGCTTCCAGCTGCACCGAAATCACCCTGCAGATGAATATATAATATATAAAAACACGTATCAATCTATATTACATACAAGTTTTTCTTACAATGTTTAACTCGTTGTCTAACAATGTTTTTAACTGAAATTTATGGGTGCAATTATTATTAATACTTAAGTCGTGAAAAACAAACAACTATTAACTGTTCTTGACAATGTTAAAAAGGTTCTATATCATTTTTAATTTGACACGAAACTTTAAGTTCGTGCCAAAGCCCTTGATTTTAATTAGTATCCACGTCATCAACTTCAATGAACAATAGCTTAGTTATTAAAATTATAAATAGCTAAAACTAATTAATTAAACTAATTAAAACACATATATTCCACATTGTTCACATACATCATATTATCAAAAAAGTCATCCCCACTGCGATACAACGGAAAACAATGTGGAACATATCCAATATTTAACTAATGAGTTACGCACCGTTATCTAGATGATATTTTAAAAGGCGATGATTTCTACTGTCTAATAGTCTATTTTCAAATAAAAATAATGGATGACAGGTACGTTGGTATATCTTCGTTTAGTATTTATTCTTCCTATTAGAAACTAAAGGCTCATTTACACGATGCCATTTTCTTGTACATACCAGAGCAATAAAACAATGCAATATATGAAGCGCAATAATTGACGTTCAAGAATTGTATGCAACTGTTTACACTTGAAAACTTGAATGTAATTATTGCATACAAGTTTTGACTAGGAAATACTTGCACATGCCTTTTGTTTACATCAATACAATTATTTTTAGGAGATTATTGCTTACAAGTTTTGACTTGTCTAAATACAGGCTTGTACGAACGTATACCATTTACTGGCGCTTTCGTTCAAGTATTGCACGTATTTGCGTTGGCGAATTTTTTATACCAGTCTTGAATGTAAGAAATTATTGTACGTGCTGTTTACATCAAGAATAGTTTTGAAAGGAAACTTTTCATATTGATCAAGAATGTTATTTTTTGTTTAGACCATGCAGCTCATTTATTCCGTCGATATAATTATATGCTACAGGCAAGAAAATTGCCTCGTGTAAATGGCGCTTTAATGTACTAAAAACAAACGAACGACGATTTTCTACGATTAAGATAAAAACTTAGATTATATTGATCTGACACTATATGTAGTTCTATTAACAATGAAATATTAGTACTATTAACAAGGAATGTTACGTCCTTTATCTATATCAGATAAGTTATGACACAAAATACATAAAATCACCGCGGCCACGACCTTGCCTGCGAGTTTCGTAGCTGATTGATACATTTTCGTATGTAAGAATAGGCGATATTGTACTTTCTTTGTTATAATTGCACGCAATTTTTTATGTATGCAGACCGCCTTCGTAGAGTTCGTTTTCCGGAAAAACAATCATTCTGGCTGTAGATGGCAAATCGCCTTCTTGCTTAATTAATACATATATACCAAAAGTCCTCTCAGAAACAAATTAATTGAAAAAACGCTATTTTTAAACCTAACATTATCCGACTAACTTTTTTCAATCTGTTCCCAAATCCTTAGTAGTAATTAACAATCACATCACTGAACTTAACAGCTGACATTTACTATGGTATTATTTGTAATTTTAAGCAAAAAACGTATATAAGTAACTTTAACTTTTTAATGGCGCGTCTAAACGGGCCATGTTTTGCTGCAATTGATGGCTGCAACACTGTGGCCGGCAACATTGCAAACAATAGCAGCCAAACTATGCAATATTGCAGTAATGTCCCGGCCATATAGCCAAACATGTTTTGTATAGCCACATATGGCCGATGTTGCCCCGATGGGTGGCCGGACGATCGCTAGGCTATCGAATTCAACTGCAATATTGCACAGCCAGTTCTCTTGTTGTTTCAGTCACTCTCTTTGTTATGGCATAGTGTATCCTTTTCTACGCGACATGACGTTTGCTTTGAGTGAAGTGTGCGTGTTGCTTTATTCTGTGTTTTGCGATCAGCTGTATTTGACGTTAGATTACTACGTAAAAATGACTACTTTTGACATTCTAGTGCTTGAATAATTTATTATCAAGACTTATTTCTAGACTCGAATTGTCTACAGTTTCACGCCTATTTAAGTAAGGTCGAATCCACAATCTCTTCTTTTTCTGTTTCTTTTTTAAAACAATATAAGCTACTGCGACAAGTGTGATTTCGTCAGCCATTGTTGCCGGTTTGTGTAGCCCGTTTAGGAGTCTGCATCATGGGCCATACTATTGCAGACATATTGCAACACATTGCCCAGCCATAGATTGTTCGGCCATCAGCTGCATTAAAATATTTTTGTAATGGCCGGGCAATTAGTGGCCAACAGTGCAGCCATCAATTGCAGCAAAACATGGCCCGTTTAGACGCGCCATAATAAAAATATTATTATTATTAACATGAAAACATTTTATCCGCACAGGGTAAAACTTTAGTTAAGCACGGATGGGAAGATAATAGTAGGATTTAAATATTTATAAGTAATTAATAGGATAATAAGTAATTTATAAGTAATTATAAGGAAACAGTCTAATTGAAACTTTTACTAATGGCGCTTCTAAACGGGCCATGTTTTGCTGCAATTGATGGCTGCAACACTGGCCCGGCAACATTGCAAACAATAGCAGCCACACTATGCAATATTGCAGTAATGTCCCGGCCATATAGCCAAACATGTTTTGTATAGCCACTGATCGATCGCTAGGCTATCGAATTCAACTGCAATATTGCACAGCCAGTTCTATTGTTGTTTCAGTCACTCTCTTTGTTATGGCACAGTGTATGCTTTTCTACGCGACATGACGTTTGCTATGAGTGAAGTGTGCCTGTTGCTATATTCTGTGTTTTGCGATCAGCTGTATTTGACGTTAGATTACTACGTAAAAATGACTGCTTTTGACATTCTAGTTCTTGAATAATTTATTATCAAGGCTTATTTCTAGACTCAAATTGTCTACAGTTTCACGCCTATTTAAGTAAGTTCGAATCCACAATCTCTTCTTTTTCTGTTTCTTTTTTAAAACAATATAAGCTGCTGCGACAAGTGTGATTTCGTCAGCCATTGTTGCCGGTTTGTGTAGCCCGTTTAGGAGTCTGTATCATGGGCCATACTATTGCAGACATATTGCAACAGATTGCCCAGCCATAGATTGTTAGGCCATCAGCTGCATTAGAATATTTTTCTAATGGCCGGGCAATTAGTTGCCAACAGTGCAGCCATCAATTGCAGCAAAACATGGCCCGTTTAGAAGCGCCATAATGCATAAAGTCAAAACTATTGCCATAATATTAAAAAAAAAAAATTTACTAAAGTATTCATCTCTCTCTATTAGTGACAGCGTAAGTAATCTAACAGAAAAAGACGAAAGATTAGTTAAAAGGATGCATTTGTTATTATGAATAAGGCACCTAACTGTTTAGTTAAAATGTTTCGGATTATGGCAAACCTGCTGTTCGTACTCTTTATCATAATAATATATAAATGAAAATCTATACTTATGGTATGTAAATGATAAGAGTGACATTTTGAACTACGGATATCTAATGTTAATATGATTCGAGCTAATTTATAAAGGGAGTTACATTAAGAATATCCATGCATTGTTTAGTATATGAACCGTTTTCAATAAAACGATCGCAGTGAGCATGCTTGTATTCCTGATACATCTGTAATATTCATAAATAGTGCAATTATAAAATTATCAGTCGACAACTGGGTTAATGTGTATCAAAAATAATTTACTGCAATATTTACATTTTCTTTCTATTCCTAAAATATTAAAATGTGAGCTTAAATCCCATTGTATTAATTTAATTTACCTTTTTTGTAAGCAAATTTTATCGATCACAAAACTAAGGCAAAGTACAAGCTCATCGCTTATAAGCGAACTCTTCCAGGCCACTAACTTTTTGTTAAATTTTGGTAGCTACGTCCCTGTTTCTTTAATCATATGTCCAATTATTATAAGACAATAATTTTCTTTACAGTAATTGATTCATACATATTGTATCTATTAATTGTATCTATTACATAACCTTTAAGGCTTTCTAAAACAAAATCAATTTTTCTTACTTCTAATTACTTTATAACTTTCCCACTGATAGTTGTAAAGATTTATAAAGTTTGAAGTAAATCCAAATCTGATAAGCAGTGCAATTTGTCATTCTATAGATAAATGAAAACTGTTTAAACAGTCTTACCTTCCAAAACCTGATGAAATATGGCAAACATGTTGACATAATGAATATACAATACAGCAACGCATATCCAAGGAATAGCATGAAGAACTTGTAGTTGTGGAAACAGACACAATTGTTCACCCATGGACAATGGTGATCCATCTTTAGTACACATCTAGCACATATACTGCAGTGGTGGGCCCGGTCCGGCTTCACAAGAACACAACGGTTGCAATACCGCACTGACCCTGACATTGTTCTGAAATAAACCATTGTTTTACCACCTACTAGATGCAGTTTCATTGTACTTTCATATATTATTATTACTAACACTACACTGTAAGAATCAATATCTCAATAAAATGTCATATTATTTTTGATGCTCATTTATAATTTTCACTACTGAAATATACACTAATTTATCAATATTCACATGGGCCTTAAAAATATTTATTTTCTCAATTCTAGCTACTGCAATATAAGCAACAAACCTTGTTAAAACAGGGATAGTGCTAGCAAAATTTTCTAATATTTCTTTTCTGCTTTCCATATTAAAGAAGAGCCTGATGAATTTTCGTAAAGCACTTATGATGCTAGGATTGAGAAAATAAAATTATTTTAGGCAATAATAAAATTATTCTAAAAATAATTTACTTCAATAGACACCCATTATTGAGTTACAAATAAAATCATAATTTCTCAATTGTTGTTTGAAGTATATTTCTGTTGTTTAGAAATAAATCATGTATTATATATATTATATAAATATAGTACAGACATAGAAAATGTGTTATGAATGTGGATGTATGTGCTCTAATTTACAGGCCCAGTTATGGGTTGTTTAAAAATTATAATATTGATTAGTTGTGTATAAAAGTTTTATCTCCTTTTTTATAAGGTGTCTGCATTTTATTGTATACACTCTCTACAGACAGAAATAATTTAGCCCATGTTATGTAAACATAAAAAATCATTGTCAAACACAATAAATTTCTAACATTTGATAATATAATATACATTTACCTAGTGACTATTGGAAGATCTTTAGCATAATTCTCCAAAACTGTACGCTGTCCTTCTTCTGTGTCTGCACTTAACAACTTTTCTAATTCCTCTTCAGGTAACTTATACTGAAATAAATAAAATAAGGGAATATGAAAATAATGGCATTGGTTGTGATATTTATAATGCTATTTTCACTACTAAAACTGTGTTTACATCCTTGCTACCATAACGTAACATGACTAACTATGAATTTAAATGAGCTCTCGATTTCTATTTACTATGACAATAAATTATATTTAAATATACTTCGGACACTAAATAAAGAAAAATCTATAAGGCTCACAGCTTTATAAAAACACTATGCATTTAAATTAATGAATTTAATTTTAATAGCAAACTCAAAAAAATTACTAAGTTGATTTTGTTTCATGGGACTCACCTTATCAGGAATTGACTTGATGTTAGCGAAAATTGTTCGCCAATACGACCAAGCGAACATTATAAATAAAATGTGGTAAATCACGAGATAGACACATTGTTGCACTGTACTCTCAATGGTAACTGTAAAGTATCATAGTATCATGTTTCGTTTATTGAATAGATCTCACATTATAATAAAATCAATGAAATACTCACAAATGCATAACTGGAGAACGTATGCATAATACGACCAAGTCACAATAGAAACTATCAACAGTACTGGAAGCCATTTTAATGCCCTCCAGCACCACATATTGCACGTTCGACAACATGCACAATAGCCAGAAGGAGAAACCCTATTATTCTGCACTGATGAAGCCATTAAAATAAAATTTACAAATCCATATTTTGTACCCGAACTAAAAATCAAAAATGTCAACTAAATTGAAATTTGATTTGAAAAATTGAAATAAACCACAGTATAGATTATATAAAATCCGTATGAAATCAGTAGCTTGTGCGTCTCGGTTGACAGTTGACTACCAGCAGGCAGCAACTTATGACATTAATAATTATTATCGTAGAGCTTGATATCTGTAGATGGGTTCTTACTATAATGCTAAAGTGAGACGGCGACATCTAAATATTTGTTTTGTACTGGCACTTCAGATACTAATAGTTAATTGAGTTGATAGTAACGATTTTCTTGATAAAAATTGCTAGGTAGTAAGGAACTTGTATGTTACCATCTCGTATATAATAGTGCTAATATTATTATTTTATAAGTAATGTGTTTTAAGAAATTCTTAGCGACACATCGCTCCTTGTGTGTATTTTCTGTTATGATTATTGCACTACTCTTTTAATACCAGATTTAGCAGTTAGTACATTATGTTTTTAGATTTTTCTATAAGAAAATGTTTATTTAGGTATGCATTGGTTTAGATTAGTGTAGGTAGTAAGTAGCGCTTAATACAGTTTACCTCTACTTTGGTACCTGAATTGTAATAAGACTGGTTTAGTTTTTTTTATAATTTCGGGTTACTCTCTTGTAAATCGGAATATTTTAATAACGCGATTTGCGCAATACTCTACAGAATTATCTTGGACAGGTTGTCTGGATCCTTCGAGCCTCTCCTATGCATAGAACAACGTGGCTTCCAGCCTAATCACTCGTGTACCGACCAAATTAATACTCTTCGTATCATTCTCAAACAGACATCAGAATGGCAGAGGGAGATTTACCTTTGTTGACTTCGAAATAACTTTCAATGCTCTGAGATGGAGCAGCATATGGTCGCGACTCTCTAACTTTGGTGTCCCACCAAAGATAATCAACACAGTAAAGGCCAGGTACGGGAACTATTCTTGTAGAGGGACTCATGATGGCCTCGCCTCAGATGATATTCAAGTGCATGCGGTCGTCGGTCACGCGAGGCGGGATCTGCGGGATTAACACTCGGAAAACGAAAGAAATGCGTGTTGGAGTTGACAACCGCATCCCATTGCGGATGGGTGTAGATGACGTAGATAGCGTTCAAAAACTTATTTACTACGGAAGCGTCGTGTCTGAAACTGGAGGTACAGAAGAGGACATTACTTCTCGCACTGCCAAGGCCCTAGCAACCTTTGCACAACTTTGGCCTGTATGGCGTGCACGGATCAAGCGCCGAATCAAGGTAATAAGATATTCGGATCCAACGTCAAATCTGTGCTGCTCTATGGGTGTGAAACGTGGAAGGTCACCAAAGAAATCCCGCACCGACTCCAAGTCTTCGTCAACCGCTTTCTTCGCCGTATTCTGAGCATCTACTGGCACGAAAAGATCTCTAACGAGCAACTTTGGGAGCGCAGCCGAGAAACCCCGACTAGCCAGCAGATCAAGCGATGCAAATGGAAATGGATAGGCCATACACACCGAAGGGATTCCAATCATATTTCCAAGCAGGCGCTTGATTGGAACCCGCAAGGAAAGCGGAAGCGTGGCCGTCCCATGCAAACCTGGCGCTGTACAGTTGCAGATAATGCAATGAGAGCCGGAAAGACTTGGAGCTAGGTGAAAGACGAGGCTCAAGACCGAACGCGATGGAGACTCACTGTAGACTCCCTCTTTCCCATCTAGGGGTTATAGAACATTAAGTAAGTAAGTATAGTCATTTTAAGGTTACCAAATAACTGGTTTATAACAATGTCGTATACATAACGTCATACTTAATTTGACTTAAATGGGTGATGGGACACACAAAGGTTGTTCCATTTGATTAATGAGTTTACGATAACTAAATAAAAAAGACCACGAGTGTAAACTAGCTGTTACTACACGCTTACACGCATTAGGTCTTATTGTAGGTTGAAAGAAGTGGATTTAATTATTTAAAACGTTAATATAACAGCACTGGGGCCTTAGTCAAGATGCCTTAACAGTAGTGTATGTAGAAAGTCGAAAACTTAATTTGTATGGAAATGACAGTTCGTGTCGAAAAGTTTTCATACAAATTTAGTTTTTGACGTTCTACATACACTACTGTTAAGCTATCTTGACTAAGGCCCCAGGTTATATGTTACTTTACTCTATGCTTTAATTGAAGTAGACTTACAAATGACTGTGCTACCCACTTTTTCTGTGGAGAGGAGAGTGCACTGACATTTAAGTTTCCAAATTTTGCAGCATTAGTTAGCGTCAAATTTTGTTGTATTTTGTAGGGTTTCTAGAAGTCTCAATAAAATCGATATCAACAAATACCAAATTTTAGGAAATAAGAATTTCTAGCCATGGATGTTAAAGAGTGCAACGATTTAACTGAAGAAGTAAGTAAACAAATTGTTGATCATAAAATCAACACGAAATCGATCACAAGAATCAATATCCGGAACATTTTTGTTGTAGAATCAATTCATCGTGGACGATGTGAGTAAAATTATAAAAGAGGCAATCGAAAATTCTATTGGAGGAACGGCGTATCAGCACAATAAAGTAAATCAGTGGACATCGGCCGTTGTAGAATCGTGTTTAGGTCAACTTACAAAGCTTCAAAAACCATACAAATATATTGGTAAGTACAGCTGTGTTAGGGTTCTTGTGCTCGACGAATAAGTAAATTTTCATCTAGGGATTTTACCCCTCTATAATATTCTCTCTCTAATGTTTTTTACTAAATTTCCTTAAGATAATTCTGTATGCAGTATAAGTGTAATGGAGATAATATCTAATGCAAATATAATATTAAAAAGAAAACTGTTTTGTGCTTTTTGTCTAGATACATATTTTTAAAATATGATGTCATGTATTAAATAATATACATGGTATTCTGAATTATAGTGACCTGTACAATTATGCAAAAGAATGGTGCAGGGCTGCACACTGCTTCATCCTGTTTCTGGGACAACAATACAGATGGTTCATGCACTGTTCGCTGGGAAAATAAAACTATGTACTGCATTGTATCTGTTTTCGGCCTTGGAATTTAGATGTTAAATCAACTAGCTTGTATATTTTCCGTCATTGCACACAATTTATACTTATAAAAATATTGCTTTCAGTATTGTGTTTGATAATTTAAACTCATTTAAGTATCAAAAATAATATTAAAACTATAAATAGTGTCAACACATAATAAAATGCTTTTCAATGAAAAATGTTTGTTTGGTTTTAAAGACAGAAAGTAAACTTTACTTTATATAAAATCTAAATTAAGTTCTTTGCTTAATTATAGAGACTAGGATATATTTTCGTACTCAATAAATCTAATTATTTAAAACCCTTTACTGTGTTTTAGTATTAAAATATGTATTCTTTGTTACCCATAAATTAAGTCTAAGGTAAAACATCTAACACCAGTGACAGCAGTTGGTATGGCAGAAAATATGAATAATTCTGTCAATTGTAAACCAGCTCACTTAGCTTCTTTATTTTTTAATGCTGACCCTACCTTGAAGGCTGATAATTTACAAAGGCATCAGAGTCGAAGAGATGTGGACATGATTTTTATGGCACACCCAGTGTATATAATATATTTAATTTGCTTTAACAATATTTATAAAATAAATTTCATTAAATTCTTCTTTTTGTAGTTTCATTGTGTATGTATCTGGCCTAAGAACATTGGTAATGTATTATATAATAAATGATTTTATAAAAACTTGTAGATTATTTAAAGCAGTATAATACAAGTAAATATTGACATCTTATTTTTTAAACATTTATTTATTCGTGTTTGATCTGAATTATTACATAGGCCTAATTTTATTTAATACATGTATGTATTGTACACAATTCATTATTTATTTTATATTTATGCATAGTTTTGCAGTGTGCTACTTTAATTTAAAGAAAAAATAACTTTACACAACAATAACATTAAGTAGTAACTTTAATCAAAGTATTATAGACCATTTGAATTTAATGATCGAGATAAAATGTATATAAATCAGTACATAAGTTTAAAATTCGCGGTTATAAATGCAGTCAGCGACATATTTATATCACGTGACTAGAATCGATCCAATGGTTGAGCGCGTCTCGGGTCCATTCAACTCGATTTTGGCCAGCGCTCTAGGGAGGGATACTTCATAACACCGATCCTATTCATACATAGGAAATATTTTAATATTTCTATCTCTTTCCCACGTATTGAGAAATAATCAAATGAATGGTGAACGAGTGAAATAGGAATACATTTGAGTGGAAATTATAATGCGCTCAGCTAGGCCAGTCGTGATGTAGATTTTTTTGGTGTGGGTGTTTTGTCTCGCGATGTCAAACGCTTCAATGATCATTATTTTTAAGTGGATGTGGTAGATCTAAAAATCTGTGCAAAACGTTGATAAACTGAACAATTCTAGTTCTGATAAAGTGTTGGTGGATATTGTATATTATAACGAAGTGAACAATAGAGTGCAGTGAAGGCAGATAATAAATTGGTGGGGGGCTGTTAAAATACTACGTTAAGATAGTAACAACGTTTTACTACTCGTGAGGTGTTCGCTCATAAAATTTCTCATCTCGCTGCGAGTGCGATCCGGACTACCATTTTGTTTTATTATGTGGTTTGGTTGTTTACGTGCATCGTGTTCCTGGGAATGGCAAAGGACGGTGAGTTGAAAAGATAAAGTGACAGGGTGCGAAACGTTGTCTGCGCATGTAGGGCGCACACGGCTATAACTTTGCATCGGTGAATAAGTAATGGTATTCGATTTGTGCACCGCGAGGCGCAGTCGTGGTGACGAGTTGTTAGTTGATCATGAGAAATATTAGTACCTGCCCACTGGTGCATACGCCGCGGCGTCTAGTGTGTTGTGGATAAAATTGATTTCGGTCAATATCTAAGCATGCGCCTATCGTCTCGGTGCTGCCTATTTACGTACGTTGCTCGCGTTCATATAGCTGTTATCAGCTGATTACACTACATAAATGCTTTGGTTGCCTTGCAACTTGAATTGTTTATAAATAATTGTGAATAGCCATGATCCAACTGTCCAGTCAGCTACTTGTTTAATCTAAGTAAGTAAGCAAAATGTTTTAGCAAATACCTGTTTTTATAAAGTGCTTCATATATGTATATATATACATGCTAATTAGCAGTGGCACTAAGAGACATAAATTCTATTAAAATTTAGTCTCATAGTACAACATGGTAATGAAGATATTTTTATAGTTACTAGTAGTAGATGATATGCAGCAATCATTTATAGAAGACAAACTTGTGTGGGTGTGGACTATAGAGACTCTTGGTGACTGGTTTAAATTACTGTGGAATATTACATTATTTGGTTGGAAAGATTGCTATAATGCTAAATAGATTACTACTATGCTATGCAATAATACTTGTACATTCTTCAAATTTGTCATTCCATTATTGTAGGTTTTTTCAATCTCATATTTTTATTCTACTTTATATATATTATATTATGTTCTTTATTCAACTTCTTACTGCTTTTACCTTATGTTTGGTGATCATTTTAACATAATTTTACTTTGTATGTTTATATCAGTGATATTAATGTATGAACCTTTATATCATTATATGTAAGTTTTATGTCTTAGATGATGCAATTGCAACAAATATTGACGGAGTAAATATTTCAAGGGATTTTAATATTACACATTGAAATTAAATTTCCAAAATTATTTTCTTTATTTTATCTGTAATAATAATACTCTGTGCGATATTTTGAATCCATATGTTTTTATATTTTGAATTTTACTATTAGGAATTGGTATTAAGATAACATTTTCTCACATTATAAAGTCTTTAAGGTGTTGTTGTTGTTTAAGGTTTTGCTGTTTATATGTTCCTAAGACCATAAACAAAATAAATTGTTTTTAGTGTATAATTACCATGAGAGTACATTTATAACTGTTATAGTTTTGTAATAAACTATCTGCTGATTGTTTCTGCACACAACATAGAAATATGACCTTTGTTAAATTAGGATTGAAATTTGGTTAAAAAAATAATGATACTGTTTTTAGTATTTATACATAAAAGAACTTCATTTGCCACTATTCAAAAATAAATACAATATAAATGCTAATATATATATGTAGATATTTTTTTAAATAATTCTCTATAACTAGTTTTAATAGAATTTAAAACCTATTACAGTAGAGATTACAACGTAAAGATAGTATGCAGTGTCAGAATTTTAAATAATTCACATGAAAACCCCATATGTTGAATTTAATATTTTAAAGTATAAAACACAGGCAGGAAATTATATC
The DNA here is from genome assembly GCA_905332375.1 of Pieris macdunnoughi. Lineage (NCBI taxonomy): Eukaryota > Metazoa > Arthropoda > Insecta > Lepidoptera > Pieridae > Pieris > Pieris macdunnoughi. Next base: position 849,384 of record CAJOBZ010000027.1, read on the forward strand.
ATGCAAGGAATGCACTTCAAGTTTTTAGGACGACAGGACATTTTTTATTTGTGAAAGGGCCAGACACGCCATTTGGTAGAAAGTAATATAAGCTCCATACCTCCACAGGTACGCTCAACCGGAAATAAGCATTATTGTTTTTGTCTTTGGCGAGATTTCTTTTTTTCTATCGAGTTTGAGTCCCGTGGGATTAAGAAAGCGGGTGGGTGTAACCGTTAACGTCGTTTTTGAATGAAGTTTATAAAATAATTATTGTTTAATCGCACGTCGTTTTAAACAAGTACGAAAGTGTGGTTTTGGTTATTGAGAATACTAATTGTTGAACAAAGCAGTTGCTTCAGCGTGCGACTCTCATCCCTGAGGTCGTAGGTTCGATCCCAAGCTGTGCACCAATAGACTTTCTTTCTATGTGCATTTAACATTCGCTCGAACGGTAAAGGAAAACATCATGAGGAAACCGAAACGTCGTAGACCCAAAACGTCGACGCCGTGTGTCAGGCACAGAAGGCTGATCACCTACTTGCCTATTAGATTTATTATTATATTTTAAAGCACAGTAATTTTGTTACGTCTTTGTGACAGCCATATATATATGTTAACGTAAAATTGTAAAAACCGTTAGATTGTAATCTATCTCGCGAGATTATAAACTGTCGAAAGATTGTGAACCTCAGCGTACTGCTCACAATTTAACGTATTATTATTCGGTAGATTGTAATCTATCGAAGTGAAACCGTCAAATTGTGAAACGACCATTTTCTACTTTTCTATTGGTTATAAGAGATGTGACATTCTCGTTTTCTATTGGTTATAAGTGATGTGACATTCTCGGTAAACTAATCGAATCGATTATTTCCTCATTTGTTAATTTTAAAGTTAAACCTACTTTAACCATTACTTGTCAAATGTATTTATTTATTTATTTAGTTATAAAGCTTACGACATCACACACAGTCCTAAATCTACTAATAATTTTACAAAATCTTACTTCTAAAATGTGTGACAGTTAATGTAAGCATAATTTTCTCCAAAAAAAATTTAAATAGAAATTAAAAAAATACAATTTAAACATAAACGACATACAAGCACACAAATAAAATAAAATTACAGAAATTTGTTGGCACTTAGAGCAGAAAAAAAAGAAAAATCATCAGCAAACCACCGAAATTAGGTTACCTCACAATGCTTTCTCTAAAACCGATCAGACCACTACCGAATATATTCAGCTCCGGATAAGCTGTGTTCAATTTGTTAAAATCACGAAGAATTCGAACGAGAGGTGCCTGAACTCCTAGGTTGGTTTTCAAAAATAATCTATTTTTTAAAAGTGAAAATCGATTTTTGTATTCGATTTCGGTTTCAGTTGAACAGTTATTTTAAAAAAATATTAATATACTAACCTAACCTAACCGAATAATAATACATTTTTTGGACAGCTCCGGCGCTACGGGAAATGCACCCCCTCCACCCTTGCTGCTCTTCCTCCGCGCCTCTGATTTTTTATATACACTCTAGGGGTAGGCCAGACAAGACCACGTGGATAGTGGGGTGCTCTGATTCGGTTTTGGGTACTTTTTGAATAATTTCAAAATTTTCGGAATCCTACACTAATTAAAACATGAAGTTAATGTAATGTATGTACATTTGACAAGTAATGGTTAAATTAGGTTTAACTTTAAAATTAACAAATGAGGAAATATTCGATTCGATTAGGTTCAACTTTAAAATTAACAAATGACGAAATAATCGATTCGATTAATTTACCGAGAATGTCACATCACTAATAACCAATAGAAAAGTAGAAAATAGCCGTTTCACAATTTGACGGTTTCACTTCGATAGATTACAATCTACCGAATAATAATACGTTAAATTGTAAGCAGTTCGTTGAGGTTCACAATATTTCGACAGTTTACAATCTCGCGAGATAGATTACAATCTAACGGTGTTTACAATTTTACGCTGACATATACGTCATTACTCGCTATTAATTTCGCGACTTTGATGTCGAGGAAACAGGAACGCGAAGTTAAAAGACCTAAGCACCAAGATAGTGGGTTAGCAAGTTTGTTTTCTACTATAGAGATTATTTACAAGTACTTAGATGGATTAGTACTTACTATCAATACTTTTTTATTTTCGTTGCCAAGATTGAATTGTTGTACCTCCGACACAATCGATCTAAGTAGGCCTAGAATGCATACATCGTAATACATAATATATACATACTCTTTTGTACTATCTATAACATTATAAATAATAATAATAAAACTAGTTTAATTTCATACTGTTAAAAATTATACATCAAATCGGTATTAGTTTTGTTTTTATACTCTTAATCTACGTTAGTTATTCTATAAGATTATAGTATTCGATATTATTCACTTAACCATACCTTTTACATGTATGTGTGCCTAACCTGATATAAGGTGAATCATCGTCGAAAAACACGGTCACGTAATGCTTGTTTCGGCTTGTATTGTGGTACAAAATTTTATACTTTGTGATTTTTTGTTGAATGTTTCGAGTATGATGCCCATGGTCTAGGTGGAGCACACAAATATAGAATATAAGAATAGATAAAAATTGAGTAGCTTCAGGAACTACTTACTAGCGGAAAAAGTTATTTTATGAAATTGCTTAGATTATTATTATCAACCGAACTGTTGCTCAGTTGTTAACTGTCTATCTGTTGAGGGTACAAAACCGTTTTTCTCATTGTCAATTCTGATTATGATACATTTATTTATTAGTAATCTTACAGATAAAATATATAGTATAAACAAAACACTTGGAAAATATACAAAGCCAAAACAGATTACATAGAGAAACAATATATATATGAAACAGAAAACATAAGTAAGTACATTAATATAAAAAAAGAAAAATGAATAAAAGAAAACTGAAATTTAAAATTATGTCAAATAGTTGTAAATTTATAATAATAAACATAACTTTAATCCGGTAAAAAGCGTTTTTCTTTAGAAAACTGAAATTTAACATTAAACAAACAAATACATCTCTTTTCTCTCTACTAAGTCAAAGGAATTGTCAAGTGCTTAGAATTTAAATAGTAACACGTAGGTTGTTCTCACTGTATGATACAATATTGAGAATGTCTTGGCTGTGCTCCGGAATCGGAAATCCGGGCTTAAGTGGCACTTTGGTAAAAAACTACGTTATCTACATAAAGTATTTTGATACTGAGCCTAAATCGTATAGATATCAACAAATGTATAAGGTCAGGTAACATTCTAAAACAATCTCAAACTACAAATCTTCTGGGCCACAAGTTAATAAAACTGTTACTGTGTCTATGATAATGTTGCTGATAATCCACACATCCAACTGTGTTATTAAAAATATAACTTTATCTGATATTAGTTACCTTCTGCGTTAACAGAATCGATAACTCATTGACTTGCTCATAGGACTAATCCTTTTATATTGTAACCTTAGTATTTTCAAACGTTTCGACCATAAACAGTTCGTTACTCATAAAATCATCGTTTGATCCAGGCGTGTTAAGATAATAGTGACGTGACTGATGTCAGGTTCTGATCATTTATCTCTTTCTCTGTAGTTCTTCAAAAAAAGAAAGGTTAATTGAACTGTAAAGACAAAAACATCCGCGCCAACCAGTAGAAACTCTGGTTATGTGCCACATTAAGATTTCTAATACAAATAATTTACATGGACGTAAGTATTATATATTTTAGCGAATACTCTGATATACCTACTCATATTAGGAGAGGTGAGGCTTTAGTGTGTGACTCTCGTCCCAGAGGTCGTAGGTTTAATACCCGGCTGTGCATCAATTACTGGATTTAACACTCGCTCGTAAAGTTACGGGAGAACATCGTGAGGAAACCGCCATGTCTTAGACCCAAAGGCTGATAACTTACTTGCCTAATAGAAAAAACAAATGATCAGAAATTTGGAGGTTGTTGTTTTTTTTAATGTATAAATATCACAACAACAAAAAGGTCACAAAATCTAAAGATATGTGAGTTGATTATCGTTTACCGTTCTATATTTGAAAATTTATTTTGAAATTGCCAGAAAACAGCTTAACTACTTAAGTTTTATTTAAATTTTAATATATGGCTTTGAGGCTCCAATACGTTCGTTATCTCGTTAGAAACTTGTAAGTAGTATTTGACTAATGGGCTCTTTACTCGAATGTGGGATTCATAAACTACACTTAAAACAAGGTCGTTGGGATTGAGTATAAACATGTTTGAACTTGCCTGCGCTGTGAAGTAACTATGAGGAGGTAATTATGAGCTGAGTTCAGCTCCATGTTTTATTAATCTCTTTATGACGTCAGTTTGTGTAATGAGAGTGTAATTATTTTCTTTTATATATCGTTGCATAGGATTATTATTACACAGATTTCTTGGTTACGTACATAGTGCTTTTGTTAAACGAAATGTGAAGTTTATTTGTACCTACGCCCGGTTTAAAGTGATAAATTAGTAAATATAAGTTAGATTTTTTTGGATTCCTACAGCTAGTTATAGTATACGGTGACACAAAAGCAATAGGAATACATATTTAAACACAAATATAATTACAGTTGACATTTATTATGAAAATAAAAAGATAATAATTTTGGTTGACAAAAAACAGATAGGTGCGCCTAAATTATAAAGTCGGTACTTGGACTATGTTGATTATAAAAGAGAGTTACCCTAACAAAACCATTCAAACAAGTTGCCAAATTTATATGAAATATGTACGATAGTTACGTAAATAAAACCATCGTTACTACTGTATTGTGACTATTACTCATCAGCAACCACGCGGACCGCTAACTGCAAAATAGTTTATATATTCAAATTGTTCAATAGTCACGGTTAAATGTTTCATTCACAATAAATTCACCTGTGTGTAAGACAAACGTTTATCTAGTAATGTATTAAAAATAAACATTTCATTTCCACATGTAATGTGTATTTAATAAGATTAGGAGAACAAGTACGAATGACGAAGAATAGCCATTTTAACATGAGATAATTGTGACTTGTATATAGCAGATTTTTATAAATCAATTTCATCGTGTTTCGTCAAACGGGTTGAGGGGTGCGCTAAAAGGTACAACGCGCAACGCCAAATACCATTGAACAATGTACGTATAATATTAATTACCACGCCCCATTGTCGGGAGTGAAAGAATAAAACAATTAGTGCTCAACTTAGCTCCAGGTTATTGATCGAAGCTATTCGATGTAAGCGAAAATAACCGTCGTGATGAATATTATTGCAACATTTGATTCATGTATTTGCAATATCTACCTATATTACACTACAATTTAAGAATTGGGCTTGGAATTGATGCACAAAGATTTCAGATTAAGGAAATTTTACAAAGCGCATAGTGTAAAATTTCCATTAATATGGAGCGAGTAGAATGCAATAGAATTTCAATTTGAAATGCCGGCAACGCACTCGTGAGCTCTTTGGCATTGAGAGTGTCTATGACACTTAATATCAGGTGAGCTTCCTGCCCGTGTGCACCATGTTCTTTGTAACAAAAAATAGAAGATTTAACCCTGTTAAAGCCAGTTCGTAACTAGTTACGAACTAGTATTACGAAATGATCAAATTTCTTGTAAAGCAGAGTTATTTTATTATTAACGAGTTTAAATTGAGTAAAAAATCATTGCCTATTGTTGAATTACACCGTATAATATCGCTTATTAGAACTATTACTCATCAGTTTTCCTTGTATATTGAAGAACGAGTTTTGTCTTATGTTTAAGAGCATGTAATTCTAGGTATAATCTAATATTATAGGTCAACAGTATCACTATGTATAGATGTTATTTACCTAAAGTGACCATTTATTTATTGACTCAAAACGGGACATTGCTTTAGTGTAGGTCAAATAATAAGTAGTCAATGAAAAAAAAAAAACACTTATTTAAAGTTATTTATTCAGAAAAAGTTTGTTGGGTTAAAAGTTACGAATCACAAAATATAGGTACCCAAAATGTTTACATATTATGTTTATATTTATCAGAAGAACAAATTTTAATATAGCTAGTGACGATTAAAAATAAGAATGAAACTCTTGGCATGTTTTTTATATTTGCTGCTTAAATTTTCGCGCGGTTTCTGAAAACGGGACAATTTTGCGTCATACAGTTCATTTTGGGGACACCGGGACTCCTAATTGGAAAAAGGGACAGTCTCGTTCAAAACGAGACGTCTCGTCACGTTAGTTTTACTCTACTAATTTCGATGTAAGACTCGCTAGCAATTGACGATAGTTTGTATGATTATATAAATAATTTGTATATCTAGAAGTTACATAGGAACTCTATTATACTGGTGTGTATAATCTTTAAATCTTGATGTTTTCAGGCGCAATGAGTGAGCCGTGGTAGCGGCGGTGATGCAGCGCGCTCAAACGAGCGGCGCGGGCACGCAGCCGCCCAGCTCCACGCGGCATTACCGCGCGCACTCGCATTACCCAGATATAGACGATCAGGTAAACATACCAACTATTTATTATTTATTTATAAGTAACATTGTACTCAGTTTAATTTTAATAAACTTCGAGATTTTCAGCGTACTCAATTACACGTTGTATATGTCCCACTAATGGCCATAGGCCTCCTCTTTTAGGCGAAAGGGGAATGGTCTGTAGTCCCCACGCTAGCACAATGCGTATTGGAGACTTCGCATTCATCCATAGAACATAATATCTCTTGGGCAGGGGCCCTGTTGGGTCGGGGGCCCGTGGCATTTTGCCAGCCCTGCCGTTCAATTGTTACTCCACTGAGCGCCACATATTAAAAAGAAAATACTTAGACAATATACAAATCCAAAATAGATTACATTGTTAAACAAAATATAAGAAACAGAAAACATAAGTCAATTATAGCACATGAATACAAAATAAACTCAAACTGAAATTAAACATTAAACGAACTACAAGTTAATACTTAAAAGAAAAACATAATTGTTACGACTGCTTTCTAAAATATTTCCTCTCACCCTCTCTTGTAAGGTGGAAAATGTCACCTTCTTCAACTATAAACACACATTGATATCTATATCCTTCTTTATTGAATACGTGTCGGTTCTCGCGTTTTAAAAATCGCACTGACTCATTGTGCGCCCATATAAAATATCAAATAGATTTATTACGAATCCGAAAATGAAAAGAAATACCTCTGTACTCTATCTGGATAAGTTTGGATTAGGGCGATATTTTAATATTTTATTGGAATGAAATGGGTCATAATTTGTTTACCTATAAGAGGCCGTTCAAGTATTACGTAAGCAGATTTACTGCAATTTATCCCCCCCCTCCTCCTCTTGTCAGCAAAATTAATCAAGCTCTAAAAAATAGTAGTAAGTACATAAATGTATTATTTTTTTGTAGGAATCCTCGAAAATGCATTTCGTTTTCAAGCATAGACAATGTGTGGGTAATATGTGTAAACAAGTAAATAATTACTATTGACGTAATCAGATCAACTAAATCAAAGACCCCCCCTCACACCTATAGTGCTTACGTACTTGAACGGCCCCTAACCCCTCTTTTTCAAAACTCTGTAAACTTTAAAAAGTTATAGTATGTTTTGTCCTTATCACAAGTTAGCAAGCAAATAACATCATATAACAATCTAATCGAATTGAATCTTTGGTAGGTTTAAGCAGGAAGAATAGGATAGATTATCATTGGTATTAGTTTGCCACATTTTGGTCAGATAAGTTATTTATTGTTATACTAGTCTAATGAATATATTAACTATATTTTATATTCCGATTTCTATATATTTACTATTTTATATAAGAATTATTTTAAATAAAAATTATAAAATACTTTATAAGCATGTATGATTTTTTCATAAAACATAGGGAGGGGTATATTCAGTTCGATTATATAACAATTTGAACAAATATGGCTCAGCTAGCAGATTATGTTCTTTTAATTAAGCCGAGGATTAAAAATGTAGTTCAGAAACTGATTAATATGACGCTATCCACATAATGTATGCCCTTGAGATCTCCTCAAGGGTATAATATTGTTATAGTAATGTTTTCTGGTCTTCACAAAAAGGAGTATTGATGGGCCCACAGTCGCGTCTTGATTCCTATGTGGTAGAAATAATATTGGAATAGGTTTTTATTTGAAAAATCATTTGGTTTGGACAGTTCTTAACTCGTGTTGTGATTTAGAATAGTCGTACAGTTGCTTAATGATTCTTCGTTTATTTTCTGATTAAAAGTAATAACTGTCAATACTAAACCATACGTATTGTATGAATTAAGATACACCGTTGGGTTTCTTTTCAGAGACGTCACGTTCGATAATCGAAGATTGGTTTCCCGAAATAATTAATTTAATTTTATTTGTTTGATAATAATTATGTCATGTTATTATGTATTTATAAACTAATTTATTTTACGATATAATTATAATTACAAGAAATACCATTACGATTGTGTACTAACGTAAAACGAAAACACTTGCCATTGGCAACTCTTGGTCTTGACCTCAGATTTCTTTATCCGTTGCCTTCATTATTATTCTTTATAGGCAAGTAGGTGATCAGCCTTTTGTGGTTCGAATACACAACCTTTGGGTTTGAAGCTTCAAGCCACTGTGTTCACACTGATTCATGCCAAATAATAATATAATGGAAGTTTGATAACATTTTGTGTCACATTTTAATACTTGTTATTGAAGATCTTATCGTAAACTATTTTAAACGTGTTTACGTAATCGCCATCTCTTAAATTTTTATTACATTTGATAGTTAACGGGAAGACACTTGCAAGCAAAATAATAGCCATTTAACACTTTGATATACCTATGTATTTTCAAATTTTTGGGTATATCAAACAATATTCATTTAGAAATGTATTATTTTCAGATCCCAGCATCGGTGATTAGTAGTGTGGGAACAGTGAGTTTGTCACAATCAAGTACGAATCCAACTCCAAATATTACAATGGCTAACCCGACTACACCTAATACCAACGGTGGTCAACCTGCTCAACAAACTCCAACGCAGGCACCGATCCGCAATTTGCCGAAGAAACGGAAATTGGCGCCATCTGAACTAGAGGAGATAGAGAGGAATTGTATGAACAGCCTTACTGAAAGAAATCTAAATGTCCAAGTGTCAGCTCCGTCAGTTGAATACACGCCTTCAACGTATCAGTCTATTCTCCAACCTTCGCCGATCGTGCGATCGTCACCGATAAAACAAACAGAATACATCTCTTATCCAAACATAGACTTATCCGAGTGGCGGGATCACAGAGTCTTAGCGAAACAGCGCGGAATTTACACGCCGGGGGTCATTCGACAGGCTGAGGGTTGTAAAGTGATAGTGGAATTGGATGGACAGGAAAATGAAGCGATTGAATATGGTAATGTGTTTGGTGCAAATAAGTATGACGTTATCAGTGATGCGAGTCCACAATTGAGTCACATATCTATTGGGTCTTCGTGTGTCGTTAGGACTGATGCTAGTCGGGACAGTGTTCAAAACGTGTTTGTAGAAGGTTACGTGTTCGAAATACATAATTCGCCTATCAGGATTCGAGTACAGGTAAGTCTAGTATTTTATGGGTCTATTAGCATTCTAATTTTAAATTGAATACAATAACAGAAAGAAAACAGAACAGAATATTTCGATAGTATCGAAATCACTAGTAGTTAAATATAATAATAATTGAATTCAATCAAATGATAATTCGCGTTACGCTGATGAATCTATGTTGAGTTTTAAACATGTTAGAAGCAGGAAATAGGTTGGACATTCTTTTGATCGTATTATCGAAGCGTGTGTACAATTAAAAACATCTCGAAAGGTTTTATTACACTAAAACCCTTTATTAAAATGCAGTCGATATTCTTTAAAATCTACAAGCATTTTATAATTGAGAGTTTGGAACACAAATTCTATACGTTATCAATTAATAAAATTTTGAAACGAATATATGGGGATATATGTCGAAGTCTGTGTGGACAGCTCGTGGTCTTTTGACTAACTCTGGTAGTAGTCATCTTTTTCGCTGTACTATTACGTTTTTGTTAAGTTTTTAGAAGCAATTCTCTTTAATAATAACTTCTTTTATAGGTCATTGACGGTGAAGGTATAAAGGACACGGTTGAAGTGAAAAGAGCGGATATCCGTCTACTGCAGCCTCCCTGGGCTGACGAGTTAGAAGACGCTGGTTCGCACGCGGCCATGATGCCCCAGCATTTGCGGATACATCCCGTTTCTACCTGTGTACCGGTAAGCACTATTGAGCAATATTCTTCCTTGGAACTTTCAGCTCACTATAAAAATTGTTCACAAACGGACCAAGCCGAAATAAATTTTAGATTTTTTTTTGCCAAAGTTTTTTGCAGCATTGCCTACATCTTAATGCCAACTTAAGATATAAATTTAGTCTTTTTTGTCATAAAATTTGACTCATTATAAATTAATTGGTAAAAGTAAATAAATTTAAGATATGCGCAAAAGTCGTTTTTGACGACTCATTGGTCTAGTGGTTAGTACCTCTGACTGCGAATCCATGGGTCCCGGGTTCGATCCCCGGCTGAGACGAACATCGATGTGATGAGCATTTGGTGTTGTGCTT